>JBCAUG010730767.1:0-12007 GCA_038406175.1 Haplosyllis leylae | reverse complement strand
CGGTCAAGCATGACCATGTGGTAATTGAATTTACCAGCAGGGCTAGAACAATAGAAAACCGCGCCGCCGTTGTAGAAAATGCATTACCGTCCATAACAGAATAAATCATTTTCCCTGCAAGCCTATCCATTTTAGTGCGAAAAATTGATGATTATTTTACGGAAATATCTTTAAGCATTTTACCACACTTCGGAATTTTTAGGATGGCACAGCTTGTTGGTCACATTTGAGATGCTCCCACTATCTATTCTGTCCAGAGTTGTTCTTGGAAAGGAGAAACCGGTCTTTCAGGAATGGATGAAACGTGCCAATTCAGCAGCCAGTAATCTGGCTATTCTGGACCACGTCTCTCCCATTGAAATACGCAAGAACGGGGTAGATAAAATGAAAAATGTTGAGTCCAATTCATCTTTAGCTTCTTATTTATAATTTGCCTGGTTTCTTTTTAATTATCTTCAAGACAATGAGAAACGGATTTTTTTTCTGTTTTCCTCAGCTGATATTCTTGGCAAACCCGTAGTCTTATTAAAATCTGTTTTGAAATGTGCAATATTGCAGTAACAAAATAAAATGTGAAACATGTTTGCTTATGGGTTACGCCAAACCGGGACAGAATGACGTGAACCTTTTCCGTCCTCCATATCAAAATAAATCACAATGTTAGTCTTCAATCCTTGTTGATTTTATGGTCCATTCAGATCAGCTTTTTTCTCAACTATTGTGATTGCAATTGATCAATATGTTTGTACTAAAATCGCAAAAATGGGTACACAACTCATTCTTGAACCTAATTGCAAGCATCTATAGGGTACAGTACAACCCAATTTACATAAACTGTCCATGCAATAGTTTAGGTTGAGAAAAAGGTCGCTGTAAATGGACCATAAAATGGTTATTTTTAATGATTCCACTTCGATTTCCGCAAAGTACCCTCTGCAATCTTACCTGCCGTATAAAATCAGTCGTCTTGTAATGAATTCCAAAAGTTAAAAACAAACACACTTCTTGTTGAATACCAAACTGGAGTTTAATTGCCTTAGGAATTCATAGCTAACACATTTGGCTACGGTTAACAAATAAATCAAACATATCTGAACCAGACCGTTATTATTGGTCCAGTTTTTTTACAATACAAACCATACAAATGCTTGGCTATGACACTAAATGAATTGTTTCAAAGAAAAGTCTTCCATTAAAACATGAGGCTGCAGAAAACCACATGGCTGGCTCGGGTCCAACCACACTGAAAATTTACCAGTGTGATTGTCCGTACGTTGCATAATATAAAGTAATGGTTAGTAATTATACTTGTGTGAGGGCCTTATTTTAGCAAGATTTAATCGCTCTTTCGTTTCTCCCGATGTCCCTAAGAAAAATACATCAGTTATACTTTGTACACACAAGTTGCAGAAAAGAAAGTATGTCGGTGTCCCCACTGAGCATGCTCACAAATCCACTAAACTGACTGGCTGGCTTTGACAATGTTTCCCGGGCAACCAAATGTTCCGCACACTCTAATCTATTGTCAAGCTCTACTTCAATATCACAGCAATGAAAGCACCGCGTTAATGTGCAGACCCCGGATCCAACATGTCACCCGGGGGAGCTTCACCAGAGCAGGATGAACCATTACAAAGCTGCACGCCAACAAACTTGTCCCTCAAGCCGAGACCAAGTCCATCGTTTCAATTTCCAAACTAATACCCGTATTCAAAGCCTGCTCTGGACGTCCCATGGTATCTGTGCAGGCCTCAATCAGTATCCCTCCACACGAAGGAGGCTGAGATCGACCTGCCGAGAGCAGATTCTTCACCTTCTAATCTGAAGGCCACGAGGAGCACTGAAGCACACCAACTATACATTACTCCATTACAAATGCTCATTCACTAAAATCCTTCACCACAAAGAAAAGACAACACTGAATGGAGCCTTTGCTCGGAATAAATGACGCTTTCACACTGTGTCGGATGCGCATCAAATGAATTAAAGTGAGACTTCGCACATCAGTAGGAAAAGAGGTGCACAGCAGTTCACCATCATTCCCTACTGATATACTCCTTGGTTAAGCATCAAGGAAGCCCGTGAAAGTCTTAGCTATTATTTTGATTGCACAAAACCGTCTCAAACCAGGGAAAATTGAAGAAACAATTTTTGAATTTGATGTGAAATAATTTAGAAAAGACAGTTCCTTTATTTTTACTCGTATAATATGTATGAGAGCAACTGTTGCCGGTTGAATAAATATTGCAAAGAATAAATTTTTAGCTTAATTTTTTGTGGCAAGTCAAAACAAAAGCTTGTACTATCCAGGTCGTTGTCTTAAGGCAATTTCCGTTAAAATATTTCGACAGGGCGTCACACATAATTGTTCAGTTGGCCAATTTTTTTCCAAATATCGTAATGTAAATACCTTTGTGATAAGCGACTATCCTAACGTACTAAATGAAAGCCTTCTACCACTGAATGACAAACACCTGACATTACCAATTGCCTACGCTTTGCCTCTAACCAACTGCGATTTGAAACAGTCAGAATAACTGCCTAAACATTGCCAACGTCCAGAAGCTTTTCAAAGTTATGTGTGACACTCATTTCCTGCCTGGCCCTCCATTGCAGACATGAACCCCTTCTAAGTGGGTTGAGATCCCCCTTTGTAATGAGAGGCTCTCATTGGTAATACTGATTGTAATGTGGATGAAAGATTTATACCCACAATGGGACGACCAGGCAGTCTAGAATAACACATCCAATTGTTAGATGTGATGAGGTGCGAACATCCGTCGGACATTGTAACAACAGTACCAATTCCCATTACGGAATCTCTAGGCGCCTCACTCCGGATATTCTGGATTTGACCTCATCCAGTGCTTTCTTCACAATAAATGTAGGAACAATATTGAATCTGTGCTGTACTGTTTTCACACAATGCAATGTCCGACGTCTGCCCGCCGCAATAAAGCGGGGAGTTTTGTTAATTTAAAACTACTAAGATCAATCAGATACAATTCGTGCCACGTTGTTGCTGTGGACTTAGCACGAAGTACATGTACAGGTTTGGGGAAGATCCTGAATTCTGTGGTTCCCCGATACATGGTCTTTTACTCCTTTGTAGCTTGTGGTAAGTTCACAGCAACCGGCACCTGGTTGGTAGACGTAGCCCTGCTGGCTCTCCTGCAAACTCCAGATCCAACGTGTCATCTAGAGGGGTACGGCTGCTGGGGTCCCTGTGAGAGGGATGTAGCTACCAGTGACGTAGCGTAACACCCACTGACCCAGAGCGACCAACTTCCAACCTCTCCTGCCACAGAGAGGAACAGCAGCTACTACTAATGCGAGGACAGGCCTGGCCTTGGGCTACATCCAACCAACACCATTGAAAAATTTGTTACGACTGGATACCAAAGCTTGAATACACTCACTATCGACAGAATGAAAATTACTATGTAGACCTTAGGTCCAGCGTGTCACCTAAGGTAGCTTCGCCAAGAGGCTGGCTTGGCTCTTAAATTCAGTTGACTATTGGTCCCTTTGTTACCCGTTACAGGCAACAATCTAGACCGGCCATGGAAGCCACTTGACAGTCTCATCAGTTCTCCAGCACCAGTTCAATAACCTAGGCCTTCCCCTAGGAAATCAGAACTGAGCATTTGAAAGAACTCAACAAGGAGCTGTGAAATACATAGAATTCAGTGCATCAATAGATTTCAGCGACAAACTTCGAATTCTAATCGCAGAAACAATTACTCCCAGCTCTGGCCTTAGGATGTAAAGGCCAGACCTGGGGTGTTGATGTGAACGTACTAAAGCAAAGTGGAGTTTATCATACGAATAGGGATATGAAAACCCCATTTGCAATAATACAGCCCAATCTTTGCAAAAATTTGAAAATTTGCGAGAAAAAAATGAAATGGCGAAACCTAAAGGCTGGTCATTATAGTAAACCGAAATCCGTTCCTTTAAATGACTAGAATAGAATCCTGGCCAGTGAAATTTGGCCGTCAAGCGAAAACCTCCTATGCTGTAAAGTTAAGTAATATTGTCGACACCTACAATGTGGTGGAATAAAGAGAGGACTCTCGGAGCGTTAATTCTAAGAGACCGGGTTGTACACGGTATGCAGGTCCTAGCTCCAACGTGTCAGCTAGGGAGCGTATCTACCCACCGTTCAACATGGGCGCTGCCTGTAGTTGACATCAACAACGGTAACGAGGTTACCCAGGTAAACAGCAGGTGAACGCCAGCGGATGCATACCATCCAATCACATTGTACAGATGCCTAGATTATGTTGAATGGCGCCATTTTTTGCGACCAACATTCCCCGACACTGAATACTCGTGGAAAAGTTGCTAGTACAATGCAAGCTCCACCTCCAACATGTCAGGAAGAGAGTCCGGCTATAGGCGGTTCCTCCGTGGTTGACACTACTAGGGTACCGGGACATCCGTCTCCAGAGCGCCCGGAGAGTTTCCGTCCATGTGGTACCTGTTCGCGTCCGAAGGAACACAGCCGGCACTGATGCTACTGTACCGGTCTTGTCCGACCGAGTGCAGGGAATACTCGCCTCTTGAGGCGCTTGTAAAGATCGAGAAAAGGTACAATCAGTTCTTACGACGAAAAGAAACCGCTTGAACAACCATATACGTTCAATGTTACAACCGTGTAGGAACCTCGAAAGGTACAGATGCAGCACCAACAAGCAAATTAGCAATTCAAAATACAAGAAGCCTTCGCAAAACCCCTTGAAAGAAGAACTAACTGCAGCGGGTGCCTACTATGGGGATAAAATGCAAAGTTCTATGTAAGGAGAACTTTTCAGCACAGGAAAGGAACCCTACTATCCGACTTTCATTAACTATCACCAACTAGTCTTTAGGCCTCAATAAATAACACAACTTTCTTCCAACAATAATATAAAAATGTAAATTAAAACTCTTATAAAAATGCAAGTATATCCCCAATCATATATAAAATATCCCTTCAAGTGTTTTTGCAAAAGGGGTTTTGCAATATACGATAAATCCCACTTTTGTAATAGTAGTAGTAATAATAAACCTGTACAATATAATACAAATAATATAATTTACACCCTATATTTACAGAAGTTGTACCTGATTGGTTTCTCATGACATGACTAATACTCTACAATACAACCAACCTCTCTTCAATCACTACAGTGAAACTTTTTGACAAAAATGGTGAGCAATGAGATCAATAAGTATGCACTTTGACATTAAGGTCATTTTTTTTAAATCATCAACTGTTGATTTCAACGAACCGCAGACAACTGCAACCTGTTCTGGAGTGTCTTGTCCACTGTGGATGCTTTTCTGGATCCTTCACTTTTTAGAAAATCACATTTCTATCAACGGGGGTACAATTTACAGCGGGTTCCGTTGGGGTTCTTTTACAATTAAGAACCATCCAGTAGACCACCTCTGTAATCACTGAATCCCTCATCATTCTTCACTCGCATTATCTTTTTATTCCTTCTTTTTCATTACCTCTCTCTGACACTATATCATAATGCATGTGACCGTTACCGGTTACATTTTCATTGGCACAAAATGCTGAGAAATGAAGGAATCACAATAGAAAATATACGTACGAGCCCTACATATCTTTAACAGAGCCCTGACTACATGCCAATAATAGTGCGCAGGGCTTCCCATACTATCTTACGGAAATGGTAAACACTATCATACAAATATACAATCCCAGGATCGGCAACCCTGGTACACAAAAAAGTGCTATCAAAAATAATAAAAATTCACCAAAATTCTCATCATATGTACACAGTTGCTTTGTTTTTTTTCTATCTTTGACATTTAACAACAATAAATAGGGAACACAATAAGTCACTAGAAAACACAACCGTCTCTCTTGGTCATTTGCAAGAGAGAACGGCGTCAGAATTGGTATAGATTAGTTGAAAGCGAAACGTTTCAATGTTGTGTGTGTATGTGTGTGCGGTCTGGTTGCCGGGGAAACTGGCAAAGCAACAACCAACAGCGCGGAATGATCACAAGCCAGCAGCATTACACCGACATGCAGCACCATCAGAAATTGCAAAAAGGGACAAATGCAGGATCTGCAGAGCGGACATATCCCCACTACCCTCACAGCATAATTCTTGTTAACCATGGGTCAAGAGCCATAATCGACATATTACATGTACATTATACATATTTTTGTCACACACAATTCATCAAATACAATTATTAGTCCAATTAATTACCTTTGAAAGAAAAAAATTACACAATTCATCATGCAAAAAATACATAGTGTGGATTACAAAAAGCTTTCGGATGTAATTACAATAAATCTAGGCTATAATATAGTATACCAATACAGTGGCTGAAGAGCCGGGCATATTACAAGCAAACCTAATGTAGTGAATAATTTCATAATAAGGTTCCATTTGAATATATGACAATTAAAACCAAGAGGTGACGGTAGTATATAAATCTTAAATACACACACGTTTTAGGTTTCGGGTGCAGGCCGAGTCGCAAGCATGTTAGGTTTTTTTTAACCAAAATTAGTTCGCTCTTTTTTTTTTTAAAAGCTTACAAAAGTATAGTACAAGACGCGATATTAATAATTAAGTCTGGGTCCATTTACATCCCAGTATCTCGAGGCGGTGGAAGCATTTTTCTCTCAAACAAAGTAATGTTAACAACCCCATGAAAGACACACAAAGTTGATTTTTTTTCAAAGTTTCTTCTTTATAAATAGAAGATATAGTACAATTAAATTAATCATTTTACATTTTTGGTATGAACTGTTATGTGGTAGCTACTCTACTAAGGCAGTGAATTTATCTAAACTATTAAACGTGTATCAATAAAAAGTTTTAGAATCCAAACAAAAATTGTTAGACGGGTCAGATATCTACGAAAATTACACCACAGAAAAAATTGGTCGCACATTGTTAAAATGCCAACCCCATAATTATTTAATTAGAAACAGAAATTTAACGCAAAAATTCAAAACAAAGTTTCCAGATAATTACTGCTACAGATTTTGCAAGCATTTTGCACGCAATCTTAATGCAATTCATAAAAATTGCAAAAAGGAAAATGCTTTTTGGCATTGAGCATGCTCAGTGATGCAGTCTCCTGGTACTAATTTATATAGCTCACTGAGCATGCTCAATGAGATCAAAATCGACACACCTACACCCGAGAACATGCTTAATGATCCATTTACCTTTGGTTTTGAAACGTAGAAGGCATACTTGGTTTTGTTCTACAATTTGTAGTTGGCTTGGTGATACAATTTGCCATTTGAAATCCACTGATAACAATTTGCTCAAAGTGTGGCTAACCGTTCAAATTTAACATGATTCTACACATTGTATTATCATCACACACATTGAAATAAGCCCAATACTGGAAGACATTTCCAAAAAATTAATTTTACAGCTTATTATACATCTGCAATATCGTAAAGTTGTCAAAATATATACTGGATTGCAACAAAGGAACTTGGCATAGAAGTACAGGAAGGGTTCGTAGTAGTCCCTGAAGAAGGGAAGTTGGGTGATCAAATCAGGATGTCAGCGTCAAAAGGTTGAACATATGAACGAATGAATGGCATAAGTAATAATGGCTTGTACTGTACAATATTCACATGCAGTCTGTACATATTTATAGCGGAGCTGTGTTCTCCGATGTGCATTAAGTTACTTTCATTTGGAAAGTTTGCTGATGACACGAATTAATGCACCGTTTTCCTCTTTCAATCGCTGATTGTCAGCTTTGAGGTTTTCCATAGCCTACAAACAGAAATAAAATAAAACCACAGATATTATTGTGGTTAGCATCACTATTTTTACTTTTAAATGTCAAAGACTTAAATTCTTGTTTTCCATTGAGGACGGTCTATCGTTGAGGTCGTATTCATTTTACTAACAATGGCTGAAGCCATTCTACCCAGCACAGTGGAATCTGAGTGTAGTAAAAAACTCAGTACAGTACAACACTACGAGTATATCACAACGTTTCCTTTTAGACTGGTAACGATTTCCTTCAAACCTAACATATTCGTTTTATTTGCAGGTTCCACTGTAATTAGATTGACGAATGGCAGACATGCAATGTTAAAAGAATGAACTCTCTCCCTCAAGTGTTAATTTAAAATTAACAAAAAAAAATATGAAAATTTGCGCCATGAAAATAAAACAAATTCTGTTGCCCCACCAATTAAAAAATATTCCCGTAACAATTTGGATTAAGAACGTAAAATTGCAAGGTGGTTGGGTGCGTATTGTGATGACAAACACAATGCTACTATTTCACCGATGAACTGACAATAGCACACTGATGCAAACAGTTCAATCTCGTTTCTGGGGGAGGTTTAAGTTAATATGGGTTTTATTCATCGTGCGGGAAAATCATTCTAATTCATTTGGTCTCATTTACATAATTCAACACTCGAATGGTCTTACAAAATAAACAATGAAGTTAGTTTTATTTGAGTTGCAGGGACAATGTTTGTTTAGCCAATAATTACGCAGATGAATTTGGTCCTGAATCGAAATCTAATAAAGTATGCAAGAAGTTTATTCTTTCCTATCCATTAAATTTTTTTTCAATAGTTCAAATGAGGAAAAAACGCCGATTTAATCTTATCAAGGCTCAAATAGCATGTGTACAAATGCTGCACTTCACTTTGCAGGGTCTGGCCATAACAAGAGAAAAATCAATCAATTATCTACTACGTTTTGACAACGGGTACAAAATCGCAAGGAAATGCATTGCTGAAAAAGTGTTACATGCTGCTGTTTTAGTAGGAATCAAAGAAAATGTTGAGACGATGAACAAAGCTTGCAACAACATATTCATTTCACTGCACAGAAATGAAAGTTACCTATTTGGAAAGTTTCGAAACTACTCGCGTCAAAGCCCTATTTTCAGCTTTTAATTTTTCGTTATCGGCTTTTATTTTGTCAAATTGCTGAAAAGAAAGGGTAATAATTTGGGTTGTATTGCACCGTTGGGCGTCTGATAACATCATTTTTACAAATCATGTCAATTTTGCCTGGTTGGTACTTCATGTAGTTTACAAGGCACGAGGCTTTAACCTAAATAACAATTTGTGATACACTTTTACGTAACAAATTTATATTTCCGAATCTGATGAATAAACGACAATGCCTTGATATGAAAGGGGAATGGAGAGAATTCCTACGTATTTTAGAACAGTCCTATAAAGCCAACACAGGGTTGCTACATTTGAGTGAGTTCAAAATTCCCCGATATTGTCCCGACATATTACTATTTTTCCCCGACAATTTATTATATTTTTTCAAAGTCAAAAAAACAAAGGTACTTTTAATTGTTCTGTAGGATAATCCCGCTACACATCCACAATTCAACCGCAAAAATATGGGGAGGTTTACAAATAGTAATCATTTGCAGAAGATTGAAAGATATTACAAACATCTGTAATTTTTATTGTGCTTATCTTTATCATAGGAATGTTTATAATGAATGATTCTGAGAAGGTATGACAGGAATATATGCCAAGTGAAGAAGGCTAAAAAAAATTGGTGCTTGAATATGACCAGCAAAGCAATACTAATCATTTTTAGAAAAATATTAACTGTCTAAACAAAATTCCCTTACATTTCGTCAAAATTCCTTTTATACAATTTTCTGAGCTGGACAAAATATTTTTCCCCTGACGTGTGACAATTCTGCTACACTTTCTTTTGTAAAAGCGTCACATACAGTAGACATAGTAAACTATACACTGAACAAAAGTAACCGTGTTAGTTCAACAGATATTTCTTCATAAAACAACAGTCATGTAAAACTTAGAAAACAGCACTCTACTGCATAATAGTGATCAAGGACCAGATACCGAAAAATACATGTGTAGGGTAGTACACACGCTTATTGACCGAGTTTAAGGTGGGCAACAGACCAAAATAAAAATGTGTTGCTATTCTAATCAGCCCTTCACTCCAAAATATTTCCTTTAATTCCATTTGGAGCGCTATATGTCTAAGGGAACGCTTTACTGTCGAAATACCGCTTTCCCAGAACTTCTATTATCCCCGTTTCGTGGTATGAAAGGTTTCTATGGAGCAAGAGAAAAGGGTGGAATAGCGAGGCCGAAAGGTGAAAAAGGTGGGGAGTTTTAAAAAATTGGATGCAAAATTAAATACTGTAAAATTACCTTTAATTCTTCTTCTAGTTCCGATAATTTCCTCTCAAGCGCTCGTTTTTCCTGCAAAAAGAAAACGGTGTGATAATTTCGGTGTCAAACAGATCTGTGAAAGAAATAACCTTAACAATAACTGCAATTTGCCTGAAGTTTCTTGCTTCATCTCCAAAGAATTGTCCAAATTTTCTAATGACGTGACAAGAAGCAGGCACTACATTATGAAGGCAAATGACTTCAATTCTTCACATGAGATATGGACCAATGGGTTTATCAAATTTTAGGCTGTTGATTGACACGAAAAAGAAGACTTTTGTTTCTGTAATTGCTCATAATTATATTCTCTCCAGTGAGTAGAATTCATAGAATTCACTCATGCAAACCTCAACTCAATACGGAAATGTATTTTGTTGCAAGCAAACATTCCAAGTTTCTTTCTCCCTGAATGTTTTGGACACAATGCAAGATGATGGCCTTCTTGCATTTTAACTTTGGACATCACAGATTCAGACACATTAAAATTCGAGCCTGACAAAACAGCTCAGTAACATTCACTTAATCAACAGAAATGGGTATAACAACTTAACAAGAGAAAACTGTGCTGTCATACAAGTTTCGTGTAAAAACTATGGTAGTCGGACGCTCACTTGAATTGATCATTCATTCATGCCACACAGAAATCAAGGGGTTCGATTTTTTTAGTCCTTTTTGCCGTGTTGCGTGCATGGCAACTAAACATGCATCTTCTTATTCTTTCATTCCAAAAAAAATTCCGAGTCTCGTCACTATTGCAATACAAAACTTTCTTTCGATGAAACTCCTTTGCCGAAACATAAAGTGCTCACGATTAAATCGGATATTTCCCCCAAAATTTAGGGGGTGCAGAAACGATGTATGACAGTCAAAATACAAGGGTGATATTTAATAATTCTACAGAGAATTAGGGGTAAGTGAAGTGCCTATAGTTGAAGCCATTTACGCTATAGTCATGTTGAGAGCTGTATGGAGAGTAGTATACCCTTCTCTCGGCACTCGAGTCATATGACCGCGAACTGTCCTGTTTCATTCGAGCTTTCTCAAGGTCCAGTTTCGTATCTGTTAATTCTTGTGATACTCTTTTCACTTCTTTCCGTAGTTTATCATTTTCTTGTTTTTCTTCTAAATACAACTGAAAATGAGAATGAAAAATGAAAATCACTAATCACTAAACAGACATTAGGTTGTAAATATTGTGGATCACAATGGGAATCATTTCGTCCAAATACGACCAGTCAATTGAATATGTTTTGAAATTTGTCCTTGTTGAGCAAATACAAATGTTTGCATGCTGACCCTACGCCGAGTGATGCAACATTTAGGTTTGACAGTAATGTGGAGCGCTTGTAAGCAACAACAGTGTCACGCACATTTGGGGCAAATATAATCATACTGTTGTCTACTTCTATAACCGTTCCACCTGGAAATTAGCCTTAACATGCAAAAGCCATTCAGGAATTATTTTTAGAACGAAGGGTAATTTCAAACATTTGTAAGTTTTCTTTGGACGGTTTTACACATTAAGTGAAAATGTGGGTTCACAAAAAATTCCCCTTTCGCAAACATGCTGGTGCGGTATGATTTCCAGATTATTTCTTCGGATTTACTTGCGAACTTGCGGGTTAAAAATGTTGCTGGTAATTTTTAACCAAAGTATTTTTCGTCAACAGTATTCAATAGTTCATCTTACTCGAGGCCGGAAAAAACACGGGTTCTTGTTTCAGGTTTCGGGTACCTGTCTATGGGTTTCGGGTACCAGATTATTTAGTAATGCGCCCCGTATTTTTGTAATGCGTCTCA
>JBCAUG010730756.1:0-12007 GCA_038406175.1 Haplosyllis leylae | reverse complement strand
TGGTTGCCCCAGACCTTGGTCTAGATCAAACCACCCAGTCCTCGGGCAAGCCCTCAGACAGGGTTGCCTAGATCTAGACCTTGGTCTGGGGCAACCAAGGCAAATTTACCGGGGATAGATCTTTAAACCGATAATGTATCAGAAGGTGAATTGTGACATAAGTGAAATTAATTTAAGAAAAGTTACCTGTGTTTTTTGCGGAAGAAATTTTGAAGCTATGTTTTTTTCTGAAAGTGAGAAAAAATTACACAGTGAGATTATCACAACTGCGCATATCACTGTCTCCTGAGGGAATTAGTTCAAAAGGTATCCCGATTATCGCCTGAATCAAAAGTACAGAATAATGAAAAATACCTGAAGTTGGTAGCAAACTTTGAAATACGCTCTCCTATTTCTGCAGCTAGAGTTTTTTCCTTTCTCGGAACAATTTTTAACCAGGATTGGCAACTAAAATCTTTAATTGCTTTTCAAGATGTCAAAACCTGCGAGATATCAGATTGGTCAAATTCCAATATTACATTTGAGGTTAGAGTCCAAATCGACTTTTTTTAAGAGGCAGATAAATTTTGAGTTGCTGACAAATAATCAATTACAAATAAGTTAGTACATTTACTACTAGCAGTTTCTTTGGAGTACCTATGAGACAAAAATTAATAACCTTTACAAAAATAAATTACATTTACCCAGTAATGCAAGAACACTAATAATGTTATATTTAAATATGGTATTTTTTGTACTGCTTCAGTGCAAAATGATACTTTGAGGGCATCATACCTTTGGGTGTAGGTATGCGAGTTTTTTTTTTCAAATTATTAAGGGTCTTTCGAGGGCCTACCATACCAAGAAAGACTTATGTTGGGTCATTATTTGTCTGCTGCGGAATTGGGATATCAAGGGGTTTCCACTTTGATGGCTTTGCGCAAAGTAGATTCCGGAGATTGTAAGCTCCATTGTATGCCTTTCTATTCTGGAACTCACTAATGGCAACAAGGATAAATTGAAACTATTTGAGGTGAACTATTTCCCTTAATTAAACCGTTCCCAAATACAATAGACTGATTCAAGAAAAAAGATTTATTTACACTGTTTCAGTATCATGTTCAAACTACATCCCGTGAAAATATAATGCACACCTTTTATGATAAATTATGAGCCTGTAAATGTCTTGACGTTATCACCTCGTAGTTATCTACAAACAAAAAGTCTCTTATGATGAAAATCAACCAGTTTCCACAATTATTGCAACTGTTCGCACAAATAGCAAAATTTACGAAGTGCAACGGGGATAAACAGGAACATTGATGTAAAAATGCGTTTACTGTCAAATTTGGTTTCACAAAGTTATATTTTGCACTTCATACAACAGTTCGGGTACTGTTGCTAATGAAGGCCTTCACTCGGGAAGATTCTTAATTGCATTGCACGATCTAGGTAGTAGAGATATGAAGTAGTCGGTTTACTACTCTTATTTACAGGCTTTTAAAAGTGTCACAAAGCTTTCGTCTTGAAAATACAAATGTGGACGAAGATTAACCAACGTAATAAGTACAAGAATACACAGCATTAACATTAACAGTTGTGAACACTTCTTCGTGCATTTAACTATAATTTCGTTACTGTTTCATTTTCATTCCAACAATAGTTGCGGTATAAGGTCTTTGAACAAAGAAATTTCTGCTGTTCACACAAAAATTTGTCTTATTTTACAGTTTACAGCACTCATCGCTTCATAACTATTATGGGAAATGCATCACTTTCAGGACTGAGTGTGTTATAATAAACCAGCATCTATTGGAATTCCCACTTTCTTCAACACATCCTTTAGTTTACGTTTTATTTCATGTAAGCTGAGTCCTCGACAATTGTCTCTCCAGATTCGTAGCACTTCACAAGCTGCTTGGTTGATGTTATTCAGATTGTTTGTTCGAATGGAATCGACTTCATGCAGTCTAAGTCCTAGTAGTACTCCGACATGTTGAAGATCACCTCCATTTGTTACGTATTTTGACACGGCCAACAGATCTATATCTGAAATATAAATCATGAACAATAACCAACAGTTGAACTAGTTGAACTTCAATTGCTGTGTCACACATTTTAATTCAGCAATTTCCGGTGTTCCGGTTGTACACTTCTAGACTGAAGGGTAACTATGATCGGCAGATAGGCAACTGGACAAAACGGTAACATGTGAAAGAGCCATTTCCAAAATTTAGAGACGTAACTTTAATGATGATCTGTAATGACATTCGTCTAGTACCTTTGAACTGTTTCTTTGTCACTCCTTCAAGGAATATTTTAACCAGGTTGTAGTGGATGTCTGAATCTCTTGTATCTGTATCTAAAGCACAGAAAAACATATTTTATGTCTCGAAATACAAGTTACTTTATCCTAAGGAATAAGACAAAATAAGTTTTATTTGGTGTTAAAATTTCAGGCGTGAATGTCATTTTAATGAAATCACTGGATTTACCTAGCAGTCTGGGGTAGTGCAGCGCAGCTGGAATTTCGTCCTGTTTGCAATCAGTTTGTCTGGTTTCGCCTGGATATTCGTACAGAGCATCGTCTAGTTGTAATGTGTGTTCGGCGTCAGCATTAGTCAGTATGCAGTGAGGGCAAACGTATTCTTCATTGTAAAGTATTCCTGGGAATGTCTTTCTGAGGACCTGAATGGTTTTGGCCACTGACACAAATAATTTATACATTTGACAGGCATTTTCCAATTTGGATCTCATTTCAACGACTATACTGGTCGTGCTATTGCCTCTATCACAAGCTTGTCTGACTAGTAATTGGACTGCACCTTGTTTTAAATAAATCATACCCTTCCAATCTTTACGATGGTGACCTTTATCCAATAAATTCTGAAGTTGGACACTAAACTGCTCAAAAAGTGACTTTGGAATGCTGTATTCAAACACAAAATTACACTTTAAAGGCATCTGGTGCGGAGGAATATGTTGTGGCCAAAGTTCTTCTAATGTGCTGACATCAACTGCAGAACGTACAAACCATGGAAACAGCAGAAGTCTTTGTTTAGGGTGAACCACTCGCTCATCTTTAGTCGCTGAGTTCCCACTGAAATTTGAATCTGCTTCGTAGCAGATACTGAAGAGTTTTAGAACACATATCGCTAGTCTATATATCTCTTCAGTATCTGCAGTATTTTTCCAGAGACACTTCAGCAACTTTTCAGTAGCCATTCCTGTCTCCCTGAATGTTTCCACTGCAATATGTTGTTCTTTCATAGTCTCAAAAAAGGGTCTGTGCAACTCTGTTCTAAAAGTATTTTCCATGTTATGTCTCAACAATTTTTTTAAAATAGTAACAATGAATCCAATATCATAAAAGACATACTCGTTAAGATGACTATGATTTCCATACCAAAGCACCATTCCCCGTTGATGCATGAATGCCAAGCATGCCTGTATGGTGTCTTTCTCCATGGGTTCTTCACAAAGGCGGGAGAGTTGACTAACCCTATAAAACCCTTCATGGTGTGTCTGATCTTTCAAACCAGACAATTTTTTGTACAGGTCATTCCAACTGCCTGGAAGATGAGCAAAATTATCTCTTCCGTGGTTTAGTAAAATGTTTGTAAGCTCCTTAAATCCACTCATGGATAGTGAGCTTGTGGTTAGTGCTCTAATCTCTCGTACAGCCATCTTTTTGAATTGTTTTATTTCATTCATTTTGTCTTGTTGCAACTCTTCAGCGTCTAAAAGTTTTTGGGCATGCTTGAGCATTTGACGTACCCACTCTTGAATGGATATCCTCAGATAATTTAACTGTGTTTCTTCATCTTCGGACAAATCAGATTTAGTTCCAACAACAACAATATTACTGGAGTCACCAGTTATGCTTAACGCTGTGTACAGCCATGGAAATAGATCTACTTCTAGTGTGCTGTCTGATATTACAGACAGATCAACAGCAATGATAATAGAAGCTTTTCTATCTTTTAAGAACATAGGATAAACAACTTCGTAAACCTCATGACCACCAAAATCAATGACATGAAAATGGAGGTTTTCTACAACTTCCCAAATCTCTTCATCTACCGCAATAGTTCTGTCTGCAAGTTTAGTAAGTGTGGGATCATTGTTTATGAGACTCTTTATTAAACTGGTCTTCCCAGCCGTTGCGGAACCAAGTAGAATAACATTGTGAAAACCAACATTGCAAGCTTCACTGATTTTTAAGTCTGTGTAATATTGGTTGGCTGATTCCTCACTACCTTCGTAAATTTCTTTTGGTGGTTCCATGAGAATATTTGTATTTATTTTCACTAACGGAATCCTCTTTAATGCCTTGTAAGCTGCCTCTGGGATCCTTGTGATAACATTGTCTTCAAGAGTAAGCATATGCAATACTGATATTTTGAGAATTACCTTTGGTATATCTGTTAGCCCACAAGATTCCAAAGCTAACAACTTTAAACTTTCCACACCCAACAGCGCATCTGAAGAAATGTTCAATCCCTTATTGTTGCCTAATATTAATGTCTTAAGAGATGGCAAACTGCAGTCATCAGGAATTATTTTTATTTTGTTTCTTTCCAATATTATAGTTTCAATTTTCTGAAGGTTGAGTAAGAATCTGGGAAATTCTGTTAGTTCACAGGAGGAGCCTGTGAATATTTCCAACGTTTGAAAAGTGTCCACTTTGTCAGGACATACTCCCAAGGGATTGTTAGATATGTTAAGGTCTCGTAGGAATTTTAAGCATTGAAAAAAAGCTGGAAATTTGTTCAAATTGTTCCCAGATATATCTAATGCTTCAAGTGAGGACAGTTTTGCAATTATACTGAGAGATGAGCCTTGTCCCATTTCATTATCTGCTATTCTTAAGTATTTCAGACAGGTGTTATTCCACTCAGGTGGCAGATCAGTTATGTGATTGTTGCTAATATTTAGGTGTTTGAGTTTTTCCAACTGTAGCAATGCAGGTGGAAAGATAGAAAGGCGACATTCCGAGACATTTAATCTTGTCAAACAAGGTAGTTGCTGCAATACCAATGGCCAGTTGTCTGAAGGAGCCTGGATCAAATTTAAATCTCTCAGCCTTTGACAACGCCACACCTTAGGTAATGTCCTCAGGGAATTGTGTCCAATGTCTAAAATTTCGAGTTTTTTCAAGTTTTCGCACAGTCCTTGAGGAAAATCTTTCAAATGTGAACGAGAGATGCGTAATTCTCGTAATCTGCTTGAACCTGATAGTGTATCGGGTAGGTACGGGAGTTTGTAGCTACGAATGCAAAGAGATTCTAGCACAGAACTCTGAATTACAGGCAAAGTATTTTCTCTGCTTGAAAACAGGGGTGATATGTCAATTTCTTTGAGAAATTTGCTTTGAATTGCCTCAGCAGGAAATACTTCCTTACTCATTCCAATATCCAATTTTTCAAGTCTACAAAGAGAGCAAATACTGATTAAATTGACAACACTGGTACATTTCAAATTTTGAAGATTGCTCAGTTCCTTCCATGATGTTGGCAGCATGAGAAGGCCTTCATGATTGACTTCAATTTGCAAGTTGGAAAGTTGTGACATTCCCAACAACACATTTGGAAATTCCTGTATGTTGTCAATTGAAAGAGTGCGCAAATTCTTTAAATTAATCATTGCACTCGGAAGCGTTTTGATGGAACTTCTCAAAAGAGATAAACTCCTAAGATTATCATGTTGTACATCTTCAGGAATAGCACTGAAGGTGTTCCAGCCCAAATTTAGTTCGGTCAACTTATGCAGCTTTAAAATCTCTCTTGGAAAGTCATGTATTTGGCACCTAGAAGCCATGAGTCTTCGTAGGCGTTTCGTACCTTTCAATGAATCCAGGCATCCCAATGGATTCCAAGACAAATCTACTGTGGTTAACAATGTGTTGTCGAACCCAGTAGGAAGCTGTGTGAGGGAATTTGTGTGAATACTAAGATTTTCAAGTCGTTTCAAGCAACAAATAAATGCCGGAAGGTCCCTCAAACAGCAATAATTTAGAGACAGGTTGTTTAACTTTGTAACTGCTTGCACTGACTGTGGAACAGATCCCAGTGGATTCTTGTCTATTTCAAGGTGTGTCAAGTTGAGTGGTAGCGTGCTTACACTGTTGGCACTGATATTGTTTCCAGATACATCTAAAGATGACATTCTTGAGAAGGACGAAAAATATGTCGGTATTTCATTCAGTAAGCAGTTCCTTAAAGATAAACTGACAAGACATTTTAATTCATAAAGGGGTGAATGGGCAATATTGACAATTGGGTTTCTGTCCAATGACAATGTCATAATGTGCAGTCCTTTCCACTTCTGTGGCAGCACAGATATAAAATTGTCATTCAGAGCTATAATTTTCAGGCTGGACAATTTAAAAATCACGAAAGGGAATTCTGTAAATTTGTTTGAAGATACGTCAATACTTTGAAGCATTTTCTGAGTACTGATTGAATCAGGTAAATGCCTAAGTAAATTGTTCTTTAGATTCAAACTCTTCATATTCAAGGTTCCAAAGTCATCCGGGAGTTCAGCTAAGAAATTATCCTCAACACTGAGATTTTGTAAGCTGTGGAGGCTAAGCAGTACTCTCGGGAATTCTCGTAAACAACAGGAATTCAGTTCGAATACTGCAATCTTTTGCAGCTGTGAAACACTGGTGGGTAACGTCAGAAGTGGATTCTCACTGAGGTTAATGTACCTGATGTTAATGCACTTCTTCCAATTTTCAGGAAGGTTTTTAAGTGCTATGTTTTCCGCAGAAAGCCTTTCTAGACTGTTTATGTGAAGTATCTGGGAAGGAATTTCTTCCAAGTTGGTGGACGAAATGTCCAGATCTTTCAAATTTACTAAGTTTCGGAACGATGCTGGTAGTTCATTCAAGGGGTTGTTTTCTACATTTAACAGCTCAAGATTTAATTGACAAATATTCTCAGGTAGCTCTGTAATGCAGTTGTCTCGAAGATTAATTTTTCTCAAATTTCTTAACCTGTGGATTTCCGGAGAATTTTTTTCCAGAAAACAACTTGACAAATCAGTCTTTTCCAAATCAGTCAACTGATGAAGAAAAGTAGGAAACGCTTTCAGTGAATTTTTTCCCAAATAAAACGTTTTCAACTTCAGTTTTGTAATTTCTTCAGGGATAATCTGCACGAAGTTGCTACTAATGTCAAGATATTCTAATTTTTTCAGTCTTAAAACCTGCATAGGAAATTCCTTTAACTCGCAGTTTGAAACGTCTAATTCTGTCAGGTTTTCTAGCAGTGACAGTTCTTCTGGTATTACGTCTAATTGATTACCGTAAAGTTTAAGAACGGTTAAATCTCTGTTGAGATTTGCAGGAAAATACTGAATTGAATTGTTCCCAAGATAAATTTCCTGTGCATTTGGCAACCAAGATCCACAAAATTCTGGAATGAGGCAGGACGTTAAATTGATTGATTGCAAAGTCTTGCATTGAAGAGAACTGAAGTCTAGTTGGCCAAGTGGATTATTATCTAAAACAAGACATCTTAACTTATTCAGTTGTAGTATGTGGTAAGGAAACTCCTTCAGGTTACATTTTTGCATCACAAGAACTTCCAGACTATTTTGGCACTTTATTGAAAGATCGACCTTGCTCAAAACATTGTGACTGACATCTAGAGCTGTGAGGTTCAGATATTCCCAATCATTAGGTAGAGAAAGGATGTGGTTGTTTGAGACGTTCAACACTTTCAGTTGCCTCATTTGCAGCACTGCTGGTGGAATCTCTGTGAGTCCACATTCTGATATATCTACAGCCTGAATATCAGCAAATTCGGCAAGCCTTTTGGGAAGAATGTCGCCGACCCTGTTTTTCGGATCAGTAAATTTAATGTACGTGGGTGGTTTGAGGCATTTTGCGACATTTTCCTCAAAGGTGCAGCCATTACTGTCACGATCAGTGGTAGAGTCATAACCAGAAATTGTGATTGGATTGAAACGTGTTTTTAAGTGATACAAATCATCTTTTTCTATGGGAGAAAGTTCTTTCAAAGAACAGATGTCAGTATCAGGAAGTCTTTGCACTGGTGTGTCAGTGGTTCTTTCCATTGTCTTCAGACCAAAATATGCCCTCCTATACTTTTTAATTTGCCTGGAATAAATCGGGGTAATATCAATACTGAGGATGTTCACCCTCCACTAAAATAAATCAACAACAATTTAGAGGTTAAATGTAATTCCATTAAGTGACTTTTGTAACAATCGTGACTAAGGTAATGACTATACTTTAAAAGGTAACACTAAAGGAATATTTTAAAGGTCACACCGAACTATTCATTTCTATGCATTTGCAAATCGGAAATGAAAAGTTTCTAGACCAAGATTTCCCTACGTAAACCCTCGCTAAAGAGTCTGCTGTTTAACAAAATCTAAAAGAAAGTAGGACGGAATAATAAAATACAACACGTTTGGCTTAATTTTTCACTTCCGGCCTCTTCTAGTCATTCAATCACGTGAAAATAGGGATTCAAGTTTTTTCAAAATTTAGTTTCTCCAGTCCGTACATTATTAACTGATGCATCGTTACGCTGAGAAAAGTGTTCAATCAAAATATATTTACCTTATTTGTTGCTGATGTTCTTTCTGCCGGCTGTACGCACAACGAACGGTTTTCTTTACGGTACTTTGAATTGCTGCGCTGTGACCTATTTGACTAGCCAACAAAGGTAATGACAAGTGATAAACCCTTCAAATAATTTATGTTGTGATACATTGTGAGATTGCATCACATTTATTTTTAAGTTTTCGGATGTATGTTCAGGAAAAGTTCGTAGTCATAAAATCGCGTTTCTTTTTAGTAGTTCTTTATCTTACATATTCCCAACATTCTCGTCAACTTATATTCGTCGTTTAAATGATTATTTTTACTTATTTAAACTATTATTACATTTGAATAAATAAAATTGAATGATTGATTGTCCGAATAATCTACACATGCTGACCTGTGATTTTACACACAAAAATATTGCATATTCTATGCTAAAATCATTGATCTTCATTTTTGGACACAACCCGGATTATGCTTATGTTAAATTGCTGATTCCCATTTGCTAGCCATTTTCAAACAGTAAAAACAGTAACTTAACAGAATACGTCTAAGCTACTTCATGATTCTTAAAATTGTAAAGATAGAGCAAAATAGGTAATTTAGGAGATTGTGCCGCTGGATCGGTTGCCATTACCGGCAAATTAGTGATACTGAATCGCTCGTCCAGCATCCTACTGTCAGTCAGCAACTTAGGGTCCATGATGAAAGCAAAAGGCAGTCGTCTGAGACCTTAGACACCAGCTTCAGTGGCCGTTTTTAAAGATTCCCTTTGCCTATAATTTTCAGCTAAGTTTTTCTACAGAAACGCTAAACTTGTCACTACTGCGGCTCCAGACAACAGAACTGCCAGTGAGTAATGTTGTGTTAAGAAAAGAGCGGCCATATTGAGTTTAAATGTAATTTTGAGGGAAGAGTTATCTTTTTCTTGGGTAACTTGCTAATGATGATATTCATAGCAAGTTTAAGAATTGTTACGAAATTATCACTTCAACATGGAGCTTGATACTTCACTTACTAAGTTGCAAGACCAGAAGTGGACTATCTCCTTGTTCAGACTCGTAAAATTACAAGCTTTTAATCTAAAATAAAAATACACGAGAAATTTGGCTTAAAATATTTCCCTTGTTTTGTGGCTCCTTTTCTCAATCCATCATATGAAATGTTCTAGTTTTCAAAAAAACAAAAACATTCTCCTCACTTTTTTCTTTTAACTGACATACCTTTACGCAACAGTGGGTTCCAAAATGGAGATCCAATGCTGGTATTTGGTAGATATACGTACTATTCTTCTAGTCTGAGCGTACGAACCGTTATAGTTCTGAACTCCGTGTAATTCTGAATGTTTCAATTCGCGCACTGAACGTCTCTTCTGTTCTTGATGCCGGCTGGGTCAGTTTTGTTTTTTACTTTTGGAGACGAACGGTTTTCTTCTTGCGGAAGTGAAAACTAAAATTTCTTGTGCTGCGACCCATATGACAAGCCGACAGAGATAGAGGGAGGTCACGTGTAAATAAAGTGCGCGTAATTTGCTTTGTAATAAGATTACATCACATGCAAACATTGCGCACATTTTCGATTTTCAGATTTAGATCTATGTAACAGACGTTAGGCTAGGAATTCATCTCTTAGATAAAAATAATTGAGGTAAAAGATTATATACTGCACATTTTATGATAGCATTGACTCCTATTGCCCCCTCTCCCTCCAACACTTACTTCCCAAAAACAAAAAATCTGCCACAGTGTCTTTGCCAATATTACTCTTTCCCTCAATATGAACAATGTGACTCTACAATTGACTAATTAGACTAATTTTTACAGATGTAAAATAGAAAGTAGGTAACAAATTAAATCATTGGTGACATATCTTGCTTCTTAAATAGTTTTAGCAAGATCTACAGTGAAATCCCAGCAACTGACAAGTCCGCTGGGCCTGTTTTCTAAAGATCTTACGTGAACAAGTGATACTCAACCAAGCATGTAGTGGGGTTGATACACGGGCAACCGTAAAATTTTCTAGGAGTACGCATATGCAGGTATTTTAAAATGAGCTCTCTTGTTTACAGGTTTTGAAAAGTGTCACAGAGCTTTCTTCTTGCAAATACAAATATGGACGAATATTGATCAGTGTAATAAGTACAAGAATACACAGCATTAACATTAACAATTGTGAACATTTCTACATGTATTTACCTATAATTCCGTCACTGTTTTCCTTTCATTCCAAAAAAAACTTGCAGTATTAAATCTTTAAACAAAGAAATTTGTGCTGTTCACGCAAAAATACCCGATATTTGTCTTATTTTAAACAGTTTACTTACAACATTCATCATTTCATAACTGTCATGGCCAATGCATTACTTTCGGGCACATTAGGAAAGAGTGTATCATAATAAACCAGCATCTATTGGAACTCCTACTTCCTGCAGCACATCCTTTAGTTTACGTTTCATTTCATGTAAGCTGAGTCCTCGACAATTGTCTCTCCAGATTCGTAGCACTTCACAAGCTGCTTGGTTGATGTTATCCGGATTGTTTGTTCGAATGGAATCTATTTTATGAAGACGAAGTCCCAGTTGTACTCCGACATCTTGAAGCTCACTTCCATTTGTGATGTATTTTGATACACCTAGTAGATCTGCATCTGGAAAATAAATTGTGAAAAGTAATCCTCAATCTATTTGAACTTCAATTGCTGTCACAATTTCAGCAGTTTCCTGTGTTCCCCAGACACCCTTATTAGACTGAGAGATTACTATGATTTACAGATGGACAGCTGGACAAAGCGTCAACATGTGAAACAGCCATTTTCATTGCTGAGTTACTTGTCCACTGCTTTCTTACAGACACAACTTTGGTGACGAAATTAATCCCTAATGTTCTTCTGGTACCTTTAAGATGGTTCTTCGTCACTCCTTCGAGAAATGATTCAACCAGCCTGTAGTGGACGTGTGAATCTTTTGTATCTGCATCTAAAGCATAGGCATACGTATTTTCAATCAAGAAATACAAGTTACTTTCTCTCACAAAATGAGGCGAAATGAGTTTAATGAAATCACTGGATTTACCTAGGAGTCTGGGGTAGTGCAGCGCAGTTGGAATTTCGTCCTGTTTACAATCAGTTTGTGTGGTTTCGCCTGGATGTTCATGCAGAGCATCGTCTAGCGGTAACGTGTGTTCACCGCCAACATCAGTCAGTATGCAGTGAGGGCAAACATATTCTTCGTTGTAAAGTATTCCTGGGAAAACTTGTCTGAGAGTTTGAATGGTTTTCACCACTAACAGGCATAATTTATACATTTGCCTTGCATTTTCCAATTTGGATCTCATTTCAACGACTATACTGGCTGTGTTATTGACTTTATCACTACAGGTCGGGCACGGCTAAATCGAACACGGTTAATTCGAAGTTCCACTTAATTCGAAGTTTCAAGCAATGCTTGGT
>JBCAUG010730755.1:0-26511 GCA_038406175.1 Haplosyllis leylae | reverse complement strand
GGCGGCTAATGTGTTAAGGAGAGCCGAGGATGAAGGGGGCCCATATTTCACAGGGCCGGGTCTGTTTTGCACGATACGAAAGTGTGCAAGACAGACCCGGGGGCCCTGATTTCACGTCTATTTAGGGCCGGAGCCGGGATCTAAAGTAGGGTTAGAATATCACAGTACACCGGGAGCAATGGGTTCCATATTATGCAGAACTATTCACACTGCATCAGGACTGGGAATGGGGCCAGCGCCATTGTCTCCTATTGTGCCACTCCTGTTCCCCGTTCCTGTTCCATTCTTATTCCCATGCAGTATGAACATGCCTTGAAGGACTGTTTACACGTGAGGTTTTTCAACCCGTCATTAGTAACGCAGGGGTTTTTTGTTTAGCTTTGTGTCAATGATGACAGTGTGAATAATAGACAGAATGGGTGGCAGACATGTTCTGTTCGTTATTCCATAGACACAATCGTGTTTTTTCGATTTTGATTTTGGATCTTAATAAATCAGATGAATTAGACTAATTCATCTCATTGCACATGGACAGTGGAATTGACTATCCACGAATAGGTGAAATATCCATTTACTCTATTTATAGATCACTTCACTGTTGATAGTTAGTTACATTGTGATTTTGCACAATACATGGATAGTGAAGAATGAATTTAAACTGTCCATGGAAAGTTAAATACACTATATCTGAATAAATTACTATTCACAGATAGTAGATTCTACTGTCCATGAAGCATTTGTTTAATTCAACCAATTAGATGAATTCACCTAATTCCAAAACCAAAATCGAAAAACTCGAATACTCAACAAAAACTGCTGCGTTTGTAACGGCCTGAAAAACGCCTCGTGTAAACATCAAAATACACACAATTAATCAGTGAGGCCTTTCTAGTTTTTCCGAAACTCCCGAAGTTGGCATTATTGGCATTTCTGTACAACTTCTTGTGTAAATCTTTTGCAATAGGTTGCCAATTAAATAAGTTCACATGCAAATTTAAATTTGTCAACAGTACACAGAACAAAAAAACATGTCGGTGGTGCTATTTCTTATTTATTCTCAGATTTAAGCAATACAGGAATGCCAATAATGCCAACTTCGGGAGTTTCGAAAAACTTCTTTTGGAGAAATCCATCAACAATTGAGTGAACATCAGCAAATAAGGGAGAGGAAGAACTAAAAACAAATGATTACAGTTGTTTAAATCCAGTCATTGTGCATGGTTGCTTAATTCTCCATTTGTTTTGTTTTTTTTTCAGTTATGGTTAACAGATCTGGAGATATTTGCTACAATTATTGCGGCGCTCATACATGATTTCGAGCACACCGGAACTACAAACAACTTCCATATTAACACAGGGTAGGTTTTAAACGTTTTGAGTAGTGTGCCATTCTCACTTGCACGGGTATCCAATTACCCCACCCGTGGAAATTTAAACAATTGCCCTGTTTGAGTATACCCTGCTGGGTTGCGCATTACACCTTAAATAGATGTACTACACAACCCAGGGAATGAGTGGGTATTCCATTTGAGTGTGCCTCCGTGGCAAATGAAAATGGTAGCTTACAAAAATGTTATACCGGAATGAAATTTTAAAGTCAGCCATCTGAAGTTAAAATATAAAGAGACAACAACTTGTCAATTTAATTGAGATGATCATACATATTTTCTACGTACTAAAAGGCTGTTCACACAATGCGATTTCGACGGCGATTGTTGTATCGCAATAATGGGTTGCTTAGAATTCAAGGTATGTGTTGGCAGTGCCGCAACAATACCAAATCTCATACAGCCAATTGTTTGTAATAAATAAATCGCAGTCGTAATCTTACCTTGTGAACAGCCCTTAAAAAGGCAACGATCATAATTTGTTTGATCTTTTTCGCTTTCGCCCTCGTTTTCGCTTGATGTGAATAGGCCTTTATTCCACCTTATTTCAGATCGGACATAACGATGCTTTACAACGACCGAGCGGTGCTTGAGAATCATCACATCAGTGCGGCGTTCAGACTTATGAAGGAAGATGAGTTCAACGTGTTGAGTAACCTCAAGAGGGAGGAATACAGGTTAGTGTTTCATCACACACACACACATACACAAACACACACACACATACCTCAAGAGAGAGGAATACAGGTTAGTGTTTCATCACACACACACACACACACACACACACACACATACACAAACACACACACACACACACATACACACACCTCAAAAGGGAGGAATACAGGTTAGTGCTACTGCTGTTTCATCACACACACACACACACACACACATACACACACACACACACACCGATTTCCAACCAATTTTTAGCTACAAATATTTGATAACGTATTTGTTTTTTGTTTCTCTACTCCACAGAGAGTTCCGAGGCCTTGTGATTGATATGGTTCTGGCTACCGACATGTCATTCCATTTCCAACAGATCAAAAACATGAAGAACTTACTCTCCATGCCAGAAAAGTAAGTTGGCAATTAACAAATTAAACCTTTACTTTAATTAATGAAATATTCTTACTATACAGCACTTTCTATTTTGATATTCCTAAAGGCATTATTACTCGTAAATGTGACGATTTTGTTTCTAAAAAATATCATGATTTTTCAAATATTGTCAGATATTTTGTACATTGCATTTTACCCAAATTTTCCATATCTTATTTGTTTCATAATTTTGCCGTGAGTTATTTGTATCGTTTAAAACGTTTGTTTCGGTTTATGTCTGCCATACTGAGCGATAATAGCAAAGTAATGAAAAGAATTGTTAAAATAAGCTTCTAAAATAGGGGCCGTGATGGTTCTACAGGCGATGACAAAGAGGGGTAAGAATTATAGCCAATAGAAATGCGATTCAAATTAACCCTCCATGGCTTTCAGGCAACTAATACGAATTACTGTTACATTTGCTAGCTTTTGACATAATTATCCAATCAGCACCCTCAGCACCCTCCTTGTAGTGAGCTATAGGATACCACTAAATCTGATTGGCTGATTGCTGAGTTATTTATTCAATAGATAATGCTCTGAATACTCATACTTAAGTTCCACAATATTACTTCCCTGTTGGAGTGAGTCAACTGAGTTCTGAGTGCTTAAAAAGGAACAGAATTGTGATAAACATCGCATAGAAGCTTTCCCTATTTTAGTCATGCTACAAATGAATTCCATTTTTGGAGAATTTTTTCAGTTAATAACGGTGAAGGTGAAGAGACGTTACAAGATATCATTTATGAAAATCAGACTCGTTACCAATACTGATACGATGTCATTTTGGGAGCCTACCGGCAACTATGTCTAGTTGCAGTCTATCTTCTATCTTTTTCATTCCAAATTTGGAATTTCCCTCGCTAACTCTGTATTACATCCAATCTTCTCTTTAAGGCGTGATTTTTACTTAGTCTCTATATTTTTACTCAAGCCTTAGCTCGCTTTGTGCTCCATTTTCAGAACCCTTCCTCAGCAACAGTTTGTTTTTACCAGTAATTTTGCCATTTTCAGTGATTTTCGTATGGTGGGTCTTGAAAAGACCCCTTCTTGGCGCTGCGTGCCGTCAATGGACAAATTTGTCCTCATTCTCTCAACGGGCAAAAAATTGAGGTTAAGTTTCAATTTTAAGACAAATAAAAAGAAGGAAGAACAACCATTGTCTCTCTGTCTTCCTTTTTCTTCACTTTCTTCTGCAGTCTATTCTATAACTAGTGTAGTGAAATGTTGTGCAGAAAAGGCTGTTGTGATATTCTTTATACTAGATGCCAGACAAATACAAAAAAAAACATGGTTCAAATCCCGAAAACAAAATTTTTTGGCCATTTTTCTCCATTTATGTTCTCTTTATTTCTACATGGTAATTGCATGTTTGTTTAAGTACAGTGATACCCTACGCCTTCTGATTAGAAAATAAGTTAATCAAACAAAAGTTATAAATTTAGGGCGTTACTGTTCTTAAAGTATCATCTCTTCACTGCCATGTTCTGAAGAAACACAAACAGCATTTCACTGCACAAGTTTCTGTACCGCTGCTCTTTTTATTTTTTTTTCAAGACCCTTGGTTTTATCTCTCTGTCCACGCCTTTACTACAAAATCTACCTTTTTTCTTTTTTTCTTCCACTAACATTACTACTTCCAGTTCTGCTAAAGAGAACCAAACTAAACTACAAGTCCTACGAGGGGCTGTTTTTAAGTAAGAAAAAGTATTATTCAGCTGTTGTTTTTCTTTTTCGCTTGATTTCTTATGCAAAAGTCACACCACTGAGACAAGAATGTACAATTATTTGTCTATCACTCATCACGCGTTTGTACAGGGTTTGTATTTGTGAAAAACTTGTGAACAGCCCCGGGGCTGACGTGAACCATTGACTACACCTCCATCTGGTGGTTGAAACTGAATTCTGGCATCTATACTTCTATTTGTACTGATATCATTGCACAACATTAAAACGCACCAAGAAAAAAAAAAGATAATACGTCATGTGGAATATTTATCTACATGTTGTGTAGATTTGTATAGACAATTTGCACCATATTTTGCACATACTATCGCTCATTAATTGCATCTTAACAACTTAAAAAGGATCTAAGTCGGGTTTAGACTCTGTTTACACGTAGCGTTTGCGTCTGCGTCTGCATCAAAACTTTAACATTGTGCTAATAGAAAATGCAGCGAATGGGTTCAGACCCATTCTCTGCACGTGCGTTTGCGTCACCATTGGCTCAATACAAAACTTGGCGCTAATGTTGCTGCAGACGCACACGTAAACGCTACGTGTAAACAAGCCTAGCACCTTGCAAACTACAGGAACTTGGTTTATACTAATGTTAAGCATAATCTTTGTGCTGCACTCTCCACGCATGAAATTTTGGATCATCCTGACTTATATTATGGAGAGATGTTACTTCGAGGCTTCTAGTCACAGAGCATCAATTTATTTTTGATGAATTTTAATTTGTTGTAAATTACTTCACCAATTTTACAAAATACTTCTTCACTGGTAAAAATGATATCATGGTTTTGCTTTCTATTTAAAAAGAACATCTACTTTCTTACAAATTCAAAACCAAATCTAGATGTTTTTATCCTTTAAATGGCTGCAAGTTTGTTTGATCTTTCCCTCCTTCTTTGAGGTAAAACCCATCTTTGAAATGTTTTGCTTTCTTATCAGATCTGCAAAAAACTAACGATATGTTTGTTTTTTTTTTCCTTTTAGCATTGATAAGTCGAAGGCGTTATCCCTGGTTCTTCATTGCGCAGACATCTCACATCCGGCCAAAGACTGGAACCTGCATCACAGGTGGACAACGTCCTTACTGGAGGAGTTCTTCAGACAGGTAATTGCATATGGGGAAATTGAAAATTTCCATTTTCAGAAAAAATTTCAAAAAGTCTACTTTTTCTTTGTCTAAACAGATTAAAATTAATCTAAATGGAAAGAGACAGATTTGGTCTCATTTACCTGCCATTTAAATACCATTGGCGGATCCAAGGGACCCTTTCCGTCCAAATTCTTTCATTTTCATGCAGTTTTCGGGAAAAATTAGACCAAATAATAGATTGGGCCCCATTCTTTGGATTTGGCGCCCCCTGTCAAGAAAATCCTAGTTCCACCACTGAATACATTTTGTGTCCGTAACGCAGCCAATTATTTGTCCTTATACATATTATAACCATGATATTTTGTGCTTTTAGGGAGATAGAGAAGCGGAGCTAGGTTTGCCCTATTCACCTCTGTGTGACAGGAAGAACACCCTCGTAGCAGAGTCACAAATAGGTTCGTTCTCTGGTCAATGGCTTCATAAATATAAAGGCTTGTTCACACGTAACGTTTGCGTTTACGTCAACATTCATAGATCTAGTGTCTGTGGTGACGCAAACACAAATGTAGACAATGGGTGGACAGCGTTGCACCTCCATTGACGTAATGTTAAAGTTTAACGCAAACATTGACGTAAACGCTAATGCAAACGTTAAGTGTGAATCAGCCTTAATGTCCAGCCTGTGTGTGATTTCGCACAGTAAAGGCTCATTCACACTGTGCATTTTTTTCTAATTGCGACTGCGATTCTTGTCGCACCAAATGGGTTGTACAGGAACCAATGGAAGTGTTCACACTATGCGACTGCGACAACATCACCAGCTCCTATGTAGTCCTATGTACCAAAAACAAATCACCGTCGCAATCAGAAAAATTCGTACAGTGTGAACGAGCCCTAACAAGCATAAACTGGGGACCAACAGCTGAGCAAATATAAAGAAACCTGGAGCTACTATCTTGGAGTTGTTTTCCATTCATAATTTGTATCAAACACAGCTTCAAACTGAGATCTAGGTTTATTCATATAGAAAATATTTTTCATGGGAACGTTTACCAAAGTTAGAAGTAGCAATCTCGTTGACTAGTTTAGTAAAAGCTGCAAATATGAACAATCATATAAGGGATGTTCGTGCAGGTTTTTGCAGGCCCTGTCAGACTGAGTATCAGGGTCATCGCTAGCAATGCCACTTCAAAATCTGTCCGGAACCCATTTGATATTTTGATGCTAGCAATGACGCTGCTGCTGATGTTTGGTGTGTATCAGACAAGTATGAATTAAAGTAATCCTTCTCTTGACACTGCAGCTGATGCTGACGTTTGGTCTGAACGGGCCTTAACAGAATTTTACCACCCTGTTTTTATCTCCCACTTCCGGTTGCTCCTGGGACATCAACAGTTTCCGGTTATATTTCAGGTTTCATCGACTTCATCGTGGATCCGAGCTTCCAGGTCATGGGAGACATGTTAGAGAAAATCATCCTGCCGCTTCACCAACGTAATACGATAGCTGAAGAATGCTTTTCACCTTCTGACAAAATGGATAAAGCCACTAGCACCACTAGTCTCGGTAGCCGGTCCTCCACACCGGGAACCCCACGTAGTCCTCTCTCACCAGGTTCGTGTGTTTGTGCGCGAGGGGTACGCTCGGTCACACATGTGTGTCGCTCGAGACCTCAGATCAGACTCACACATTTCTCTCTCTCTCTCAGAGGTTTTTGTCTATTGAAGTTATGTGATATAATTTTCTGGTCGTTTCCCGCCAAAATGTGCCAATCACGTCTATCCTTACTGATTTCACACTGGGCCTCATTATAAGATTTTGATGTCGGCCTTTCGCTGATTGGCTCAAAAGAAATAACATTCGATTCTATCCCGTCTGCTGAGGCCTGTAATTTTACCCTGATACATAATAATAAAGGAGTTGGAAAGAAAAGTTGAATGAGGTTCAAAAGATATTTGGGGGGGGGCTAAATATTTTAAAAATGACGTTGCGTCGTTGACCCAATTGGTGACACATGCGAAATTACGTCATTGCAGCATTCTGTGTAAACAAATTCCAACCAATGACTGCAGGTTAAAGTAGGCCTAATTTTTATAAAACTGCCAAAGGCTCCTCCCAAGATGTTAAGGTCCTGCCAACTCAACTACCAAGGTGGCTCGGACAAGCCACCAATTACATCACATTGCAAAATTGGAACTGGTAGTAAATAAACCCATGTCCCGAGCTCTCGGAGATTGGTTGCCCGAGAAGGAGAAACATTATACCATTGAAGCGTCGCGAAAAGACGTTTAGACAAATAGGGCAATCAGTTTGTAACTACGTCCCTATACCGGAAATGGCCCCTCTATTTTTCTTTTGTTTCAGTTCATACTTTGAAATATGTGATGAGTTTGAATATGAGCGTTAGAGTGGCAAGATTGACTGTGTGACCTGGCCTACCTGACTAACACTCCGGGGTCACGTACTCAGATTAACCACCGTGACTCTCCCGCTCAGCTAATATCTAAGCAATAAAGACCCACACACACTGCTTAGCAATTCTTTAAACTAGTATAATTTTAAGTCTTTGATAATAACGAAGCAATGCAGCACATGGCACCAAATGCACCTATATAATTTGTAAGATAAGAGTTTGCTGTGTGAGATTGCTTTAGCTTTAGTACAATTTTTTAGCTGCGCTAGTCCATTTAATGTAGTGGAAAATAAGAGCAATAGTTTAACTTCCCCACAGTCGTTAACTGTTCGGAAATTTACAGCATAGTTGCATTAAAATTTAATTTAACAAAAACGAAAAAATCAAGAAGAAAATATGTTAAAGGTGTAACATTGAAATAATCTCTAGGATTTTATAGGACCAAGTGATTTATGTTTTGTTTACTCATGCAAAAATACAACATTTGAAAGAAATAACTGACAGTCCTTCCTATATTTGCATTCATTGTCCTGTATAGTCCCCTCTCTTGCAAACATTGGTATGTTCAATTCTTGTTTTGGATGTTTTTTTGTTGTTCAGCCATCAATAATATGTAATTGTGAATTGATTCATATGAAGGAACCAATATAACGTCGCTACGTTGAACGTTCACAATACTGGCACGTAAAATGATGTCCCTGATAAAGGACATCACTAGGCAACAGCGTTGATGGTTGCACAATGAACTTGTGTTGTTCTGTCACTCGGTTTCACACTTATGTTCGTTTTGTTATACATCGTCTGTGCTTTATATTTGTTTGTTTTGGGCCCCATGTTGTATCACACCAGTGTTGTCATAACTACATCTAGTTCAAAATCACCATTAATAAAATATAAATCTTAAACAGGTACAAAAAATTATGACGCTGATGATGGTGATAATTATTTTTAAATAATTTGACTGTAACTGTCTCGCCATAGTGATTTGAGTATTGATCACAAAAAAGAACGTCAATTACTTTGGCTTGTCACAAAAGTAGATGGGGTTTTTTTATCAAATTTTGATGTTTTTGGTTAGTTCCCTTAATCCGATCATTGCCTTTAAAAACAGCACCACCACCCACAGCAAACAAAGGACTTACTAAGTCAACGCCTCTTGAGCCTATTCCTGCTGAAAGGGCAGCTGCTAGTCCAAGTCCTAGTTTGGGAAAAGGCCCAAGAAAGGGTGGTTCCAGAAGTGGTTAGTAAAATATATTCAAATGTTTGCCATAGCTATTTTACATCTGGCTGGATTTGTGTGTAGTTAAGTTCACAGAACAATTTACACAACACAAAATGTGCAGTAAAGTTCTGCACATTTCACGCTAGGATATTTTTACATGCAAATTGCACATTCACAATTGTAAAAGACAGACAAAGAAGGATTTTTTAGGGATTATGCGTTTGGCACCTCCAGAACCTTCCACCCATTTTCCACTCATGACGAAGGTCTCATCCTTACTAAGAATACACTCAGAATGGACGAAAGACGTTTTCTTTTTGAAAAAAAAAAACGTATCCAACTTACTTTTAGTGGTGTAAAAGAGCCAATCTTTAATTTCAAGAAAATAAATGTGTAGATTTCCCATCCTATTGTACATAGGCTTTTACTGAATGAGAAGCCCACCTGGCACATAATCATACATATTATTTTGTAATAGCCGCAATTCGGAAATTTGATTGACTGTTCATGAGGTGAATAAATACTCGGATTCAACTCTGCCATTTCAAACTCACTTCCTCATCTTGAATTCATGACTATGAACTAAACTCCCTCATCCTCCATTCACCTCACATTCACAGAATGAAATCCTTATTCAATTCTAGTCAGTGAGTACTCTTTGAGATCTACCTTGGTGAGTCCAGGAGATGTCTATTGAACTCGCCTTCGTATGATCAGTGAGTTCAAGCACCCCTTGGACTCATCTTGATGGATCTCACAACATACTGACTGGTATTGAATAATATCATTTATTTAATACCAAGTGGGTAAGTACATTTGTACATCGACTGAGGTCAGTCCAGGGAGTGCTCAATCTTGCCAAACATAGAGATGTGAGTTTGATTGACATCCCCTGGACTCACCAAGGATTTCAAGATGAGGGAGGTGAGCTTGAGGAGGTGAGATCAAGATTAAGAGGTGAGTTTGAGATGATAGAGGTGAATCAGAGTATTTCTCCACCACATAAACAGCCAATCAGATTCCAGAATTGCGGCTATCACAGAATAAGTAATAATATCAACAAAGTAAACGTGTTCGAAAATGACACCAACGATTTGCACAGCGATGTTGTAAAACTCTAGATACAATGTGGAATCCTAAGTGTAATTAAGTCATCTAAAGAAGTCGTTTGTTCTCATAAATGTAAGACTGAGTAAATCCAAAGCCTAGACACAAAAGAATACTTCTTCATCCCAGAGACATCAATTGGGTGCAAGCGTTTCGAATAAAATATAGAATAAAAATATTGAGGACGAATGTATTGACGAATGCGTTGCTTTTTACGTCGAACGGAAATGTTTTCCTCAACTTGTCGCAATTCCATTTAAATAACTCGTAATTTTTTTTTATTTTTAATGTATCGTCTCCACTTTTCATTGTTATCGTCAATTTGTCATGTTTCCTGTTCAATGATTTCCGTCTACTTCCTCCGCATTTTATTGCTTTGCCGGAGCAAAACATACAACTATGTTAAATGCGTTTTATTTTTATAAACAGGTGTAAAGTTCGAGGTTAAGAGAGTCTGGATTGACTGTTTGTTGGACAACAAGACCAAATGGAAAGACAGGGCAGCCAAGGGTTCGTATCTAAATCGGTGGAACTTTGTGCTTACTAGAAATGAACACTATTTGCAATGCTATTTTACACACAGATACCCCAACAATGTCTTGAGTAACAATGCCCATTCGTCAATTGTTCATTTCTAGTAATGGGTTTTGAAGTACGGGTAGAAACAGATCCAACTGAATTTGCATATGTTTGTATGTTTTGAGCAAAATTAGGATAAATGCAAAGTATCTTGGGTTGGAAACTTTTCTGTCCCATCCAGATTATGACAACAGTTTTTACCATCAATTTTACAGACGCAGAAGAGAGGAAGAAAATAGCAGAAGCTGAAAGACAAAGGAAAAAAGAAGAAGGTTCCGATGATTCAGGGGTAGAATCTCCAAATCCTGCAAAAGATAAAGACTTACCGAGACCATCGCCAAAAGAGGAAAAGAAAGACACACCCCCTCCGCCCGTCAAAGAAAAATCAGACGCGGCTACAAGTACTGACAGGAAAACGCCATCTCGTGACAATTCAAAACAGGATGGAGGAGGTGGTGGTGGTGATGAAAAGCCAAAAGGTGAGGGTGAATAACAAATCACGTGACCTTGTAATGTGATTCTGTGACCTTGAAGGTGACCTTCCTAAAATGAATGTTGTACTTTATATTAAGTATGCTAGTAAGTATACGAGTTTGATGTTGGCTGCTTGTCACACCCATGAGTGGAGGACTATTAGGAGGACAGGTTAGGATGAAAATGTCACTTACTGGGAACGACACGGGCACCCGTCAACAGAACGCAGGACTTCACTTTCTCGTCTAAACGCTCCGTCTATTCATACTATTAGATTAAGTGCTAGAGGAGTGGATTTAAGGACAAAACCAGCTTGAACTAAAACCAGCTATAATAGGCAAGGTCCGAACTGTTTAGCTGCTACACGATGGTCGTACAAATCAAGATAGCAGGCCAAACCTATTCTATATCTATGCAGCTTTATTAGTGTGCAGTTCAGCCACCAGGTGGCCAGGATTTACATGAAAGGATGATCTATGTGGTAAAGCAAACATTGCTTTTACTGTGATGTACATATATCCCATCAAGGAACACTAGTAAATATCCATTAACATAATTGAAGATCTATATCGTACGTACTTTGTTTAGATAGTAACACTTGCAGATTGTTAGTGTAAGGGTCTATTCACATGGAGCGAGAGCGGGAGCGGGAGCGGGAGCGAGAGCGGTATCGCTGGGTCTCACTAGCAGCAAAAAATCAAATGGGTTCTGGAAACATTTTGGAGCAGCATCACTAGCAGCAACTCTCTCGCTATCGCTTGGTGTGAATGGTACTGGTATGATTCAATAGAATCCATTGCTGGCGATACAAGCTGTCGCTTGGTCTGAATGAGCTTTAATATACCATCAATGACGATGAATTCAGGGGTGGATCCAAGAGGGCGCTAGGGACACACTGAAACGGGTCCAATTTTCTTCGTTTTCACGCAGCTTTCGAGGAAAATTGGCCAAAATATTAGGTTGCCGTCTGCCGAATCCTGGATCCGCCACTGGTCACCTCTGGATAGTTTCAATGTACCAAGTCTTTCATCTGTTGTTTTTTGGAAGTCTGTAGCTATACATACACCTGTTGGTTACTCAGCATTACATCCGCAAATCAAATGCGTTATGTATTATAACTCCGTGAATGCTTCTACTACGTTCGTAATGGTGTGTTCACACTGGACGACACGGAGAACGAGACTGAGACTGATAACGAGAACGATAATTATAGGTTCCACTGTAACATGCAGAACACTTCACACTGCACTGAGACCCTATCACTGATGTCATTGCCTACTTTTAGTTATTATATTGGTATCGGTCTAGGTATCGGTCTCGGTGTCGCTCAGTGTGAACACACCATAATGCAGGAACAGTTCATGCAAAAATGACTTTCACTTGTGTTGATGGTATATTATATTGCTATAAGAGATGAAGACGGAATAGCTCAGTTTTTGCTGTACATTGCTGATTCACCCTGACGGAAGAATATCCAATTCTAACAGGTTCGTAAATAGTTTTATAATGGTTGTCTTTGAGAAATTTTTAGCCGTTATTCGGACACAAAACTGACTGAATTTTAAAAAGAAGAAAGTCCTCCTGCGTGACCGCAAGAGGCGTACCGCCCGCGGCCTAGCAGGTCGTCGTACTACGTACGGGGGCGGTAAAAACAACTTCTCACAGAAAACCATTTTAAAAATATTAACCAACTTGTCAGAATTGGATATTCTTCCGACGGGGTGTGATTATTCAAAAGTGTTTACATGCTGTATCATAGTTTTGGTGGACCCTGTACATATTAAGAAACATATGGCTTTTGAGGTGTGAGAACCGGTCATAATATTATGCACTAACACATATGTTATGTAACTAATTGGACAAAATATACAAATATATTGCCAAAATGCAGGAGGAATCATAATTTATCACTCTTAGGGCCGGCCAAATTTAATGTTCAGTTCACTGAAGTAAAGAAATACTCTAACTACGCCTATTGGTGATACATAATGATTTTTCCTGCACTGTTATTCAAATTTTATGTCTGTATACGTTGCAGCATTGAAACACAAATCACTTCACAGTGATATTGGTGTAAGAATGCTGCAGGCACAGTGATGCTTAAATTAATACACATATTTGTAGATGGCAGTGCAGGCATAGGTTCAGATCATAACGAACTCATTCATGACATCAATACTGTTAACGTTTTGTTAATGTTACCATTTTTATTGTTGTTGAAATAATTCTTTTACAGTGAGATCAGAGAAATACCTCAGCTTTTAGTCTAAAACCATGGTTCTCTCCGTTTAAGCAGCTATTGTGGATAATGGAGTTTTCTCTAAATGTTTTCACTGAATTCGCTGAATTCAGTGACAAAAAAAAATTAAAAATGAGCAATGTGGGGTTGGAACCCATGATCTCCTGTGTAAGAGACAGAGATGATACCACTAGACCACCAGAGACACAGGTAACAGAGCAGAACCTTATACTGAACCCAATTCATGCCTCAGTGATTTCTCAGGTTCTCTGAATTCCCTGAATTCAATGAAAGTTACGCTCTATTTAGAGAAAACTCCTTTGTATTGCTGGTAATTTTGGAAAACTTTGATTGGAAGCCTACTAAATCCCCAATGTTGCCAACTGTGTGTTGTTGAATTAAGTTACAATTGGTCGAGTTTTCCTTAATAACACATATCTGACATTTCTGGCATTTTTGTATAGAACTGACAACAGGGTCTTAAAGGAGTTTTCTCTAAATGTTTTCACTGAATTCAGTGACAAAAAAAATTAAAAATTAAAAAATGAGCACTGTGGGGTTGGAACCCAGGATCTCCTGTACAAGAGACAGAGATGATACCACAAGACCACAGAGAAACAGGTAATAGAGCAAATCCTTATACTGAACCTAATTCATGCCTCAATGATTTTCTCTGATTCTCTGAATTCGATGAAAGTTCTGCTCTATTTAGAGAAAACTCCAATGTTTCGGCAAAAAATAAAGTTGCCTCCCGTGGGAATTGAACTCACAAAACCGACCATCACCGGAAAATCTCGAGTGATAGGATTCTGTTGGCAGGATAACGTACCCTGCAACTCACGCCTTGTAGCCTGAATATTCCAGTTTTTCACGATAAGCATTTCTGTCAGATCTGACAGATCTAGAAGTGGACTTCTAGTCCTGCTGTAGTAAATGTTAATAAGTTGATGACGTACACACAATATAGCAAGTACTGCAAATATTAAATAACCCTTATCTTTAAATTTTAAACTGTGATTGTTCTTAAAAACTGCATTTTATGTCTGTTCTTAAAAACTGACATTTTATATCTGTTTCGTCTGTCACATTTGCTTTTCGCGAAAACTTCAGAAAGTCGACTTGAGCATTCGTTTAATCTTAAAATCTTTTTTGAAACCAAGTGAATCTCTTCTCCAAGCACCACTTAATATTCAACTGCAAGGACTATCAACGTCCTGAAAAAGTTCATCGTTTGACCAGAATTTGGTGTTTTCGTTGTCTCAAAACTTATTTGGAATATTGTAATCACAGTGACAGTTCACAAAGGTTATAAAGTTATAAAGGAAATAACCGGTGTGAATTTTGTGCTCAAATTTCAATATCTTTACAAACCAATTAACATCATTCCTGTAATGTTATTCATCGTACTTACATTCTTCCCGATTTGCAGACTGTGACACAAACAGATTATGTGCACACAGTCAATTAGAAATGTACTCCCATTTCTTTTTTGAAAGGATTTCGAGCTTACTCCGGGATTTTCGAATTACGTCGCCCACATATCAAAACAGTTTCGATCGTTTTGAAGCCGAATTGACACAAGAGACAATAAACACGAGTTTTGTAACTGATATCTGGCTCTTCCTGAACCATTTTGTTTATTTTACATTTTTGTCTCATGATAAATAAGGATACCTTCACTATTTTATTTGAATAAATACGTGTCTTTATTTACAATTTTATGCAGTGTGAAAATTCTTTAAATTTCTTCAGATAATTTTCCCTCAATATGTACTTGAAAGATTAAGCTGGCACCGGAGAAAGTATTAATTAAGAATAAAAGTTAAAGAGAAATAAAGACACACAGAAATGTAAAAAGGAATTAACATGGTAATTTGTTCGGCAAGATGCCAACGTTTCACCTTATCAAATGTATTAAAGTTGAAGTAACAGCTAGTCAATATCTATTGTAGCAACAGTATCAACCATTTCACTGAATTTCAACCTCTAACTTATGAGAACACTAAAATATTGCACAATTTTAAAATCCGGCTTCAATTAATCTGCAAGCAAAGCAAACTTTCTTTACATGCGCTGGTTGATCTCATACTTTTATCATCTGAATTTGATTTGGTTTTAGCTATGTGAAAAAGATCTAGAATATTGATTTTCAAATTCATAAAAAATCACATCTGACCATTTCATTTGAACTATCGTGAGTATTTTATCGGGATACCTGCATCTTACCCATTACAGATTAATTACACATAGATTACAAGAAATTTATAATTCAGATACATTAACTATAGAGCAAAATAAAATACATGTACCATATTTGTAGGAAACAGACTACGCCGCGCTTTATTTAAAAGAATTTCTTGCCCGTAAAAACTAAAAATGTACTTGATAATGTCTTGAAGCCGAATAAATTCTAAAATCTGGACTACTTTCTAGGAACATCCGACAAGAGATACATGTAATATTGAATGCTTCAAAAAGATTTTATTCATGGCTATATGATCCTCATATCCGATGTTTCTTGTTCAGTGATATAAATCATGACTTCAGCTTGGTAGTTTTCAAATATTACTTAACAGTTGAATGTGTGTAATTTAATAAAATCTATACATTAGTTTTAAGCCCAGGAGATTGAGAAAACCTAAGCTTACCTTTTAAACATAAGCTTCAGTTTTATAAAAAGATTGTGAAAAAATTTAAAATCTTTTTAAGGTGTGTGCAGTATTTCCGACATTTATGGTACATATATTTGTTAGCATGATTGTTTTTACAACATGAAAAATATTAAATAATTTAATCGAAAGACTCTTCTTTAACATATTTCAGCAACTACACTTATTTCGGGATTTTTTAAATTAATTACACACTATTTTTTTCGGATCAACGACCACTTGCTTTATGGTCACTTACATTTTTGACTAAATTCCAAATTATACAAGGACACTGTTATTTACATTTCACCAACAGTGAAGCCTCAAATAATCTCAAGGAAGTATCCATGTACTTTTGTCTTTCTGGCCATTCTTAACTCACTTGAAAATTATACTTTAATTAATTTAATTATATCAGTATTATGTACATTCATCCGACTCAAGGCTACAACCTTCTCACTAGTGATACTGCTGCCCAGGATCTGAAAGAATATTGAATAAAGGATCAGTTCCCTTCAGATAACAGTGCATTATCTTTGTGAACATGCGTATAAATGGATAGTCTCACTTGCAATTTGTTTAGCGACTGTTGCTCATACCCCAGACTTGTTCAGGGTGTCCACACTCCCATCAAGATAAAATTCCCCGCGTTTTATGTTTTTTTCGGCCTCAAAATATATCCTTTATTCCACTATCATTGCCCAGAGAGATTTACTGTGATTATCATCCAAACTACAGTCACAAATGACATGGAATCTGTTGAAAACTTCATTCCATTATTGGGTTGTTCGACAACTCAAAATTTGCTTCAAAAGCCAAAAGAGTGTAGCATCCCATTGCAATGCAGATATATCCTTTAATTTTCAAAACTTCAAAATTTTCTATACTGGAGGTAAATTCCCAGTGTAAAAACATATTTTTAATATTTTTTTTGGGTAAATTCCCCGTGTTTTCCCTGTCTGGAAAGAAGAGCAACCAAATTCCCTGTGCCATGGCCATCCTGTCAATGCTTATGATTGTAATCGTGTTCTGGCCAAAACTATCGAGTTTGGTGCCTGTTCTAATATTATTCAATAGAAACACATTCTCATTATCTTCACAATCGCAGTGGTAATCGCAAGTGCGAATATACTCTGATTGAAAAATGCATGGAATGTGACAGCTCACACATTCAAAATCGCTACTGTCCAAAAGCACCCGTTGACTAATGTTTCAAGTTTATCTAAAACTAAGAAGCAAAGAAATGGATTTTAATTCAAAAGCATTCAGAGTACATCATCTCTTAACCTGCTACACCAAATAACTAAAAATAATTGAAATCAGATAATAAATCCGTAAGATATATTTGTGAGAGAAAGTGGAAAGCAAGCAACTCCTAGAAAAAATGACATGAACATTAAAACTACTATCGGCTGTCAGAAGCATGCTGGGCATAGGGTTAGGACAGTATGTAAAAGACACCGATCTTTGTCAGAACGACGAATCACATAATTCAGGAATTTGTACTTTTGAAGTGCAAAACTATCACTAATTCCAAAGGGTATGTGACATGCATCCAGTATGTGGGTACCTGTACCTGCATATGGATGGTTGCTGAATGGCGGGGTACCGGGTGTAATGGGACTTCCTCGATGGACTCCACTATACAGGCCTGAAAGCACAGCAGTTACCACCTTAGTCAATTCGGAAATTTATGGTTTAGTCTAAATCTGAAGCACTGAAGTATACTTCATGACATACACTTGAGATATCAGCACGTCCCTGTAGAGTAGACGAAAGCACCGTATACAAAGTTACAACGCAAACAAAAGGCAAGAAAAAATAGGCATCAGCCACAACGTTGGACAAAACGTGTTTATTTACAAAATAGTGTAACGTACGGGTTCCTTAATTATAGTATTTTAAAATACAAAAACAATAAAACCGCTTAAAATGAGCTTTCCTTACTTTGAGCGCGATGTGCTTGAGGGGAAGTGTGCGATCCAAGCAGACTGTGGTGATTCAATGAGCCCACGCCCTGATTTTGTAAACTTGGCCCATACAACCCAGGTTCTGTAGAGTTGAAGTAAACTATCTGCTAATTTATTCTTACCAAAATCATCTTGCTCTCTTTATAAATTGCCATCATTACATTTTTCTATTAAACGCTTATATTATTCTACTTAATTATGAGATAACCTAACTTTGATAAAACAAACCAGTATGTGCAGGCGAGCTGGGTGACCTCATAGACGCTGCTATATCGTGTGCCTGTTGAGCTTTGCTGAGATCCACCATGTTTATCCCTGGGTAACCGCTTGCTCCACTACTTGTATTTCGGGCTTGATGGGGAAAGAAATCACTGGGGACTGAAGCTGGTGACCTCTGCAAACCAGATGGAAGTGTAAATGCAGAACTGGAGTTTGGTGATCTGGATGCTTTAGCAGTTTGATCAACAGATCTCCATATATTCTGCGAGTTCGTTGGTGCTGCGGTTCGTTGTTGTTGCATTGTCTGTGCCTGCATTTGTGCTTGATTCAACAAAGCTAAACTGTTGTAAAGACTTCCAGGTGAGCTTCTGGGAGGGGTCACAGGACTATTCCGGTTTGGACTTGAACTTGTTCTGGGAGTTTGTTGCTGCATTGGATGTCTGTGAAGTTGCTGCTGTGACACTTGAGAAGTTACTGGACCAGAGTTAGGTTTCACCGTATGGCTGCTGTGCATCGAATGCAGAGCTTGCGGACTCGACGATGGAGGCGAAAACAAGCCATTACCAAGGCTTTTGGACATGCTGGTCACACTGGCTTCCTGACTGTGACTCTGTTGTATTTGCTGCCTTTTCTTTTCTGTTGGTTTTGCTGTGTGCGTCTTCATTGCCAACTGATCAACTTGCATTCTAAGTTTGTTTTCTTGCATTTTAGAAGCTCCTGATGCATTGTCAGGAAAAGAAGTACCCAGTGACCATACCGGAGGTGTTGATACACTTTGCTGGGCAAATGGTGCCGCCTTCACAGTACTTGCCGGACTTTCAGACACGGAACCCGCAAGTGTAATGTTACCCTTAGATTTATCACCAGGATTGATTGACGTTTGAGGGGAATTAGAGTCTGTAGTAATATTGGATAAACCACTGGCTTGTTTAGATTTCACTTTCACAACATTCACAGTTCTTGATTGCACTTTTACTTTTGTTACTGTGTGATCAAGGGGTTGCTTTGACTTATTTTCCTTTGCCTTACTTGCCTGATCCCAGGCCTGTTTTAATGCAGAGATCTGACTACTGTTCGTCAAGTTAAGCACGGGTGGAGAGTCTCTACTTTCCTGTTGAAAGGATTTAGCGAATTCACGAAACTGTGCCATGAAGTCTGATGACTGATCGGACAGGAAACCTGTGGAGACCTGTTGTGCTAGCGACGGTGGTGAGCTTCCCAGAGCTGCAGTCGTAACTTGTTCCTTCGGCTTGTCGGATGGTGACTTACTAGAAGCAAGTCCAGCCAACATACTCATGGACCGCAAGGCCTCTCCACCATCCTCAGAAGTACTGATGGGAGTAACTGCAGGAGTTGTAATACTTTTGGTACTGATTGGAGTGCCCAGTGATGCACCCGACAATTCTGATTTTGGTGCGGGAGTTGATGCCACTTTGCTTTTTGCTGCGTGTAAGTAGCTCTTGTTAGCATAATCCAATAAAGTCGGTGTTGGATGACTTATTGGAAGTTTTTCCTCTTTGGAAGTTGGCGTTCGTGCAATACTTGTATTAACACTGACATCTAGCAGTGAAGATGAAGTATCAGCTATCTGACTGCTATTTACACTGGCTACTCCACTCTCTGATATCACAGGCTTCTTTGGTGGTTTTGGTCTGGAATAAATACGGTGTGTAAGCAAGATCTTCCAGAAGAAAGATGTCAAAATTTTGGTATTTTAAAATGTTTCTATGATTACACATTAAATGTTAACTCACTGAACAGGTCCAGAAGTCCATCGGCTATGGGCATTTTTGCTTTCTTTGTATAGCATCCTACAAGGTAAGTACTTCATATTCAACTTTATAGTATTCACATTGAGCAGAACCGGACTGAGAGCACAAAATAAACCCAAACCCTTGTCCCGATTTAGGTTTAAAAAAGCTTTCACACAGTATCATACAACCCATTTCTTCCCGGCCTGTGGTTCAACAGACCACGAAGCATTTTTTACCATTTAATGGATTCCGTTTTTTCCTTGTTTTGTACATATTACACAAATCCTCAGTAAAAATGAATAAATTTCAGCTGTGCTGCAAGTTTACCTTGTCTGCATCCATCCTTGAGGCCACAGAGGCTTAACTTCTGCGTCAAGGTACGCACGGAGAAATTCCTCGGCTGACTGTGTTCTCGAATTACCAGCATCAAACATATTCATCTTTATTCGAACAACAGTACACAGCAGCATTCTTTGAAAGAGAAACATTCATAAAGTCAGTTCTTTGATCTTTTGGGATTTTCAGTTAAGGTTTCTTTCTAGTGCAGTGTAGTAACCATTGGGTTGATTGGTAGTCATACTTTTGTTCACTGGTCAACTTTCATAAATAATCGTGTTTATTTCGATTTACATTAGTTTTCAAAGGGAAAATGGTATTGCGTACAACATAACGTATGACATAATGCACAATCACGCTTGGCGATTTTCTTCATTTTGATACCTCAGGTCGTCTGTCCATTGGAACTTCTTGTTCGGTGCCTTGAACCGCTTCATTTCTGCGTTTTTATCTCCGTCTTTCTTTTCATCATCACTTTCAACTGCTGCTGGATTATCATCCTTTTGCTCTTGTTTTTGTTGTTGCAGCAGTAGTTGTCTAAAATAAACTTCATTGCATTACATCATGCACATGTACAATTGAATTTTCCCATGATTATTTCTCAAAATTGCAAATGAACCACAAGTTTCTTGTCTGGTAACATACAACTAAAAGGATCCACAAACTACGTTTTTGAAAGCGAGATAATCCTGAAACAACAGTTTTAAAGCATTCCGGGGACAAAAATTTATCCTTTTCGCATGGTTCATACCTACGGCAACATGGTGACTGCCAAATAACGTACTTACTTTTCCTGATAAGCTTTAGTTGCTAGTTGAACTTCAATGTTGTATTTTTCCATTTGTTCGGGCATTGCCTCAGCAATTGCTGAAATGAGAGCCATATGTTTATAAGTACATGCATCCCTTAACAGTGAAACATTTCCTTCTATTTACTGTCATTCTACATCAAATATAAACTAACGACGTGCAGACGGTGAGTGACATTTTTTATACCTTCCCTGAGTCTGTTGATTGGTTCCTTGAGTTTATCGTCCTGTTCATTAAGCCTGAGTTTCTTAGCACGTTTTGTCAAGGCTTGAATTCCAACTGGAAGGAATGCAGCGAGGTGGGTGTAAATAATCTTTCTGACACTTGGTGGGAGAGCTTGGCTCTCTGTTTCTATCCTGTGAAAATAATAGAAATTCATAGAAATGACAATGAAAGGCAGAATAATGAAGTGACAAATCCTGTAGCCGCTGTGGTAGGTGTTTAAACTTTAATGGTATATTTGTGGAAATTAGTTTCATTTAATAAAGAACTGGGCTGGTAGTATCCGTACAGCACAGTTTAAAGTACGACATACCCTAAAAGTAATTTATTGACAGATGCGTTGAAGAATTTGGATTTGCTCTCCTGGCTTGCTTTGGCGGCCTCTTTTATTTTTTCTACATTTTCCTTGAGACTAGGTGAGACATTGTCGGGTATCTTAGGTGCAGTCTCTGGTTTGGGAGATTTACTTCTTTCTTCTCCAGATTCACCGTGGTTGGAAGTATCGGAATGCAGCTTAGATACTGCAAATAATTAAAACTGATTCACTCTTGTGTTTCTGTAGGAAAATCAATTTTTGTACAAAAAAATTTAAAAATTCTGGTACCGATTTCCTGCATTTCTAACCCATTTTGAAGACTACATTCTTGGCGTCATTCCTAGATTGCATCCAAGGCCAAAGCAAGATCTCAACCTCACATACAAAAACCTGGTCTACATTCACCTGTTACAAACTGTTGGCTTAATGTTCTAACATTTTTTAGTTTTAGTAGAAATAAACTTATGGGGATTTTTTGACAAGTCTTGTCAAAATGTTGACGATTCTATTTACAGAATGAGATAAATATTCACAATGGACCAGTGATCAGACAAATATATAACTTTCAACCTTACGCCTACAGGCAACAGAAATGACTTATTTTTATTGTGTGTAGGATTACCCCTCGACATGGATATGGGCTGGGTCATTGTTGAACAAAGTGCATCAAAATGAACCTAGTTGGTTGGGTAAGAATAGATGCTAAATAAATAGGCTAGTCTTAGATACTAGAATTTCCATTTTACATTACTTATTTCTCATTACTAACCACACACATAGAATCTCTTGTTGTTGTTTTTATACAATCTGAATTTATAAATTCATAACTGTTTAATAACGAGTGTTTACTTGAAGAATCCAAAACAATCGTTTCGTTAGCGGCAACATTCGACGTTGATTCGGATGGCTGGTTACTATTTGTTGTGGTAGATTTTACTTGCTGTTGAATCAGTTCTTCTACACTTGGTGGTGTCTTCTTTATCTTAGGCCGACTATAATAAAAATCAAGACACGCATTTTAAAACGATCTTTTCTCAAGCCAAGATGTATTTGGAATTCTTCCCTTTTCAAGAACATCTGAACAGATTTAAGAAGCTTGTCGATATTCTAACGACGATAAGCACGTGCACAAATACCAGGTCGTCGAAAAATTAAAAACTTTAATCAAAAAGTGTTAAACATTTCAGCTGCTGGATTGTTACTGGTCAAAAGCATTTGTTATTATTAAACTACGGGTTACTATTTAATGATATGATTCGGATATAATTCGAATACATCTGTACAGGAACCTCGGCCACTAAAATTTGTCGAATTGACAAAAGCATTTGTAAGATCCATCAGAAATTACAATAAAATGTGCTATAATAAGTGTACGAAAGTGCAACATTAAATTACAAGAAGGCTACTGGATATGATGCATTTGACTAATTTGTAAAAAGCAGTACAAAACACAAACAGGTAAAAACATGATCGCAAACATCAAATAGGTTAATACCATGTTATCTACACTACATCAAATCACCTTACAGAGTACCCTTAAGTGTATATTTATCCATGATTAACTTGTCTTTCCAAATTGTAGAAAACAAAAACCAACGAATGAAAGATTACCTTTTTTCTTTATCATGTTTTAACCTGGAACCCAAGTTTATACATATTTCAAAATTAATAAAAAAGCACACGGATCTGTAACAACCTATTACTTTTGCAACGCATGCAAAATCAATCGAATATGGTCCCGAAAATGGTGAATACACGCTGCAAATAATCACATCGAAGTTCTTTTTCTACGGTGTTTGAGGATTGAAAAAATCTAGATTCTAGATGCAAAGTATGTCCTAAAAAGTGTAAATTCATGCATCTATGAAATATCTGGTTTCAAGTGAGATTGATCAAACTGAAAATTTGTCACACTAATTCTACAAATCTAACGCTAACGTTGTCAACATATGGCCAAATTTGTTTTTATCTAAATTTACTCTTTGTTCTCTTACCCTCTTTTCTTTGGTAAACCGTCTGCTCCTAGCTTCACCTTCTTCTGAGGCTTATTTCCATCCACACTTCCATTGGATGACAATTTCTTTCTCTTTTTTATCAACACATTCTTGTGTGAAAACTTCTTCTATATGAAAAAAAAAACACAAGATAATATTAGTTTCTGCAAAAAAATATTTTCATATCTACACTGTAATATATGTATTTATTTTATTTAAAATCTTCTGCTAAGGTTCCTACTTTTTTCCTCAAACAAAATTCCCTGTTTTTTCGGTATTTTTATAATTTTTTCTCTTTTTGAAAAATAATATCCACATAACGTATCATGATCTTTTTCTTGTTAATACCATATGCTAATAATTGGTCAGAATTTTCTGAAAACGTTTTCTTGCCTTTCGTATAAAATCACAACAATACAAGCCATTTTCACCAAAAAACTTTTTTCACATTTATATCTTTGCACTTAATTTCCTGACCTCTTTGAAAATTTTCAAAATACCCTGGTTGGAAAAAACTTATCTCATTCTTCAGCATTTTTCAGAGTCGGCGGGGACCCTGATTTCTACATTATTCAGGGTGGCCACATTACAACTGCTATGAAATTTTCTGGTTTTTTTTAAACGTAAAAACTAACAGCTGATTTCATCAATATGCAGGCCACACCAACTGTAGTTGCAGCATTTATTACATACGGAAGCCCAGACTCATTTTTAATAACTTGGTCAGCGAGTCTGGTCATTTTTTCTAAAAGTTTGCTGATAGAGGAATATGTTACCCTGTAAGTGAGAGGGGTCAAGGACACACAAGATCTGGCATGTTAGACTGTCAAAAATATTTTTTCATACTTTGTTAAGCACCTTTTGCTGATTTTTTTTAAAGCTGTACCTTTTTACAAAAAATCTTGGAACTATGTATTCAAAAGTACTTCAAACCAAACCCTTCTATATTAACAAAGATCATGTTCCAAATAAAAATTACCCATCAACAAACTGAGATAAAAAGTAAATACACAGTTTAAAGTGGCACATGTGGCAAATGGAAGTAAAAGTTGGACAAATTTTTTTTGGAAATTAAGAATATAAACATACATTTTATATTAATATTCATAGTTGAAATATTTTCCCTCTGTTACTGCAAAGTAAGAGAGCCAAATTTCCTGTTTTCCCTGTGCCGTAGTCACTCTGTTATTTCACGGTGTTTATCACGGCATCTACCTTAACACAATGCTATGGGTTTTCTCTGTGATAAACTTTCAGAGAAAGCCAAGATATTAAAGACTGTTAAAATATCGCATCATTCATCACTATTTCAGCCGGATATTATCACTAAATCAAATATTATTCTCACCTTCGGAGCGACTTTCTTTTCTTCCTCTTCAGAATCTGAATTAATTGACATCTGCAACAATAGAAATAATTTCTGTCTACTTCGACCGTCTCACTCAGTACTTTGGAGTAAACTTGCTAACAGGAAGAGTCAAAATTTCATGAATTTACGGGTTCTTTTTCATTTTGTTGCAACTGAATAAAAAAATTGAACCTTTTTTCTTTTCTTTTTCTTTCGTTTTGGCGACTCAAAATCGTCGTCAGAATCTGAGCGAATTTCTCTGAAATCAAGTTTTCCTGCATTGATGTAGAATCCACCGTGCTTGGTTTCAAGGCAGGCTGGTACGAGTTCGTCATACTAAAAACCCATCAATAATTGAAGTTTCATACAGTTTGTACAGACTATAATTCGTTTAAGAATTGCGTTTTGCACACCAATTGTATATCTTACCGCTTCTGTATTGTCGATGAAGGAGTCTTCATCGTCATATCCTAGGCCTAGGTCTACCAGATCTTCCAGGCGATCGCGCTGCTTTCGAGACTTTTTGCTGGGTCCTCCTCCTCCCTGTTTAGAGGTGCAACAGACACGAGTTACTTTACATTTGGAACAGATATCTGTCCCACTTTCTGGCTTAGTTCTAAATTGAAATTGTATATCTTAGATCTATTTGGTTCACTTTAAAATTTCCGATTGCGAGCTTAGTGAAAAAGATAAATTATGATAAATTCTACCTAAACCACCAGGGCACTGCTTCCCGATTTTGACATCTGTACTCACGTATTTGGCTTCGAATGACTGTGCCAGAGCTCGCATTTTGGCATCATCTGCATCATCTCCAAACGGGTCATCTGGGTTTGTTCCGTTGATATTGGGGCCTGTCCCATTTTCTTTAGGTCCCTGAAATCACAATCCTCCACTGGATACAAATGAAATTCTAGGTTAGTAGATCAAACCTGTTTACGAATTAGTACTGACCTGCTGTTTGTGTCCCCACACTTTTTTTGGGGGGTAGGGGGTACGGGTGCTGTAGGGTATGGCGTCAGATTACACCTTAACCCTTACACCGCCATGGACTACTATAGTGGTCACGCTTGTTCGCAAAATTTCGTATAGGGGGCCCAACAGCACTTTAGCACATATCAAAGTATGTCACTTTATCGTCTGTTGCCCAGCTTCATCCACACATGCGCAGTCTCCACTTTTCAGTTTGACACTTTTGGGTCATGATGTATCAAATTACCGTCATGCTATAAAATAACTACACAGTTGCAAACAACCTTTGCCTCTTCTGATCATGGTATTTTATGCCGGGTACTGCGTAGACTTTTCACTACACCTAATTTTTTATTTCATTTTTTACGCTTATTTAGAAATTCAAAACCATAGATATAAACCATGTAATAATTTTATTACTTATAAATGACATTTACATTTTATTACTTACAAACCCCAAAATTTTTTTTGTGCACTTTACCTTTAAACCTTATTACGAATTACTTTTAGAACATATTCAATCAATCCGTCTAATTTTTTCACACAGCATAAAGCTGACAGAGGCTTGTC
>JBCAUG010730754.1:34026-44593 GCA_038406175.1 Haplosyllis leylae | reverse complement strand
TTTGGGTTTTTAGCAGATTTAGACTCAGGAACAAAGTTTGAAGTTTAGCTAGTGTACATATTAAGCACAGGAATTGCTTGCATTAATTTGAAATTACACCTATACACAATTCTGAATATGCAGTTTGGGACAGTTTTGTACATCGTTCAACACTGAACTTCCTTCCCCCAGAGAGCTATGTAACCTAAACTTTCTCTGTTCTTCATGGCATTCAAATGAACTTCAAAATACATTGTGGTTCAATATCATGGAGAACACTTGCAAAGTTGCATTATTAACAAAAGAGACATCTTTTCATAAAATTTTAATCTCAAACAGCTAGAGATACAAAATTGTTACAAAGCAGGTGTCTGTTTTGGCAGTGTAGTGGATTGGGACTCATAAAAACACATTAGCTTAGCTGTCTTTAACTCATCCTCCCAATTTCTATTGCCAAAATAGTAATTACTTTGTCAAAGAAGGATTCCATCCTTTGAAATCATAGTTTCTTATTTTCAGAGGTCAAATGGGTAATAGTCGGTTTCAGTGTTTTCCATAGATCACTGTCTGCATCATCGTGGATGTATATTAATTGCCTCATTTATCCATCGTTTTGCCTGCGTGTGAATATAAACAAAGCAGATTTTAATCCACATAGATAATAGAGATAGAACCAAAGGCTTTGGTGCTGGAGACCAAGAACTGTTTCAGTATTTCCACAGTGTCAATGTTAGCAGTTCGAAATCACACAATATTTTCAGCTATCCCAATGACCATTACAGTGGAATTCCTTTGGTCCTGCCTCAGGAAAAAATTCTGAAAGTAGGTAGATGAACCGAAAGAGACAGTGTTCACATGCACATAGATCAGGAACACAAGACATGAATACAAAGAAGGGTAATTTAAACTCAATGGAAGTTAATTTAACTTTCTTCAGGGTCAATTAAATTCAACTTCATCTGCAATTACGAGACTGCTGTTTATTGAACTTGGACGCAAAGATAGAACAGCTATCAGCGATGTGTCTCCAACGGAAAGGCAAGTGTCACACTTTAATGTTGGAAATTTGAAGGTTCGAATTTCTTGGCCAAAAGCAAAAGATACTGTACAGAAAATAAGTCTTCACTGATTTAGGCTCCCAGAATCCAGTTGTAATATTATGGACATTGGTTACATGATAGAAAGCTAAATCTGTTGTTAATGAATTGAATATTAAGTTAATGAGTGATTGCATTCTCAGTGGAAATAAGGCTGCTTTTTTGGCAGCAAGACTGAAACTTTTTATGGTCAAACATCAGCTTTAGTGTTAAATGTACCATGTAAATTACAGTTGCGGAAGAGATCTCTGGGGATAATGGAAATACATGGTCTGCTTCGGGGAGTAAACGAATTTTCTTCCATAAGGATTCAGAAGATCAAGTTATTGTAATGTATCAATTTAAATCAAATATTACATTAGCTACAATACCCAACTAGCTACTTTTGTGTATTTTGCTCACGGTTCTGAAAGTTTAACTGGAAATAAATTGCAGCTGAGCATTTGCTTTGCTGGTGACTCTGCGAAAATGTGTTTATTTATCTAACAAGACAGATCTTGCATCAACATTGCAAGGTATATCGATCACGGCGCCCCATCCATATTCCTTGTGTTACCTTACTGATTATTTTGAACTGAACTGGAAGGAGTGGGGCAAGGGAGGGATAGGGCACCCCCAGCATAGGTGAGATGGGCAGAGGGGTGGGGCAGGGTCCCCATGGACAGACAAAAGTGACTGACAACATTACCTTGCCTTATACTACGTATGTGGTTGGTAATTATTGATACCTGAGCCCATCCAACTAACTGAAGTAAATTTTGCTTCAAATTCGCGAGCCATCAAAAAGAAAAGAGCTTTGTGCTCACACAATTTCTGGAACGATGCTATTTTGGGACATAAGTGTTGAAGGGTCTTACATCTGTTTTATTTTTCCAATTTGCTTTGTTAAAGAAACACATAAATATTATAGACTTCGTTTTCTGTGGCAATAATTTCCTCAGGGAGATCTACTGTTTTGATGGCCAGAGGGGATTTCTTTTGTTTTAACTGAAGTTAAGTATTTTTATCACATCAAAAATCCCCATGTATTTCATGGGCCATGTTATACCCTGACCACTAAATTGGATTCAAGAAAGTAACCTGCTGTCTGGACAAAAGACAGTGCATGTCTAATAGCTTTTTTTCAATAAATTTACGCCAGAACTGTTCTGAAGAGTCTGAACAGTAAATATATGTCCCAGTAGGGTTATATTTTTATAATAACGAAAATGATTAGTTAGATCTATTACTGTAATGACTCTCCTGCGAGCTATTCACTAAAATGTTAATCAGCAAAAAATTGAAATGCAGCTGAAATGTACCTCCGTATTTTATAAAAACAAATTGTAACAGTCTAGATTTGTTTGTTAGAAATGGAAAGTTGTGGGAGCAAGTGTCCGACAGAGAAGATCTGCATTGCCTCCTGTGTGTATTGTCCAAAGCGTTTATTACAAATACGGTATTGCATCGGGTAATCATAGAGAACTGTGAATATTTGTTGTCGGCAATCATGGCCATCGTCCACGGCTTCTGCAATTACTAACACCAGAGAAAGGCATGAGTACGTCGGTTTTTCGAGAAAGTCACTAGTTTGATTGATGAAAATTTGTCATAATAATGGGAATATCTAAAACGGATCCCGATGAATTCGGAGAAGAATGTCTCGAATATGAAAATTTATGGTGACCTATAATCCCCTCCGAACATTTATCAAATTGCTTTTGTAAGTTGTCCATTTGTAACATTGCGGAACTCGTAGATGCTGGTAAATGGTTCGCTACGAGTTCCATTTGCTTCACACGCCTTACTTGATCTGAATTATTCCCCTTCACTTTGGCCCTTTAATCTTAACTGTAATTGTAAAATAACTGATCACTTACATTACAGAGCAACCTTATTCAGGGAACTGGTTGCACTGCAATAACTCGCGATTAATCATATGTGAGTGATGTGTTCTCTGGCAGCAATTTGGCATTGGTATCTTTCCTGGTATAATTACAACTAAATCTTGTGTTGTGTTTTAAGGAACCATCACCGCGTAAGTGGTCTGGGTTGTCTCAGACAAAGGACAGTCTGTTCCCTGCCAGAGGGCTGTGTTAAGAGGACAATCTGATCCCTGCCAGAGGGCTAGGTTTCAAAACCCATCCCGAGGGCAGAGATCAGACTGTCTGAGGTTTGAGAAAGCCCTGACCAATGACAAGGTGATGGTTCCTATTCTAACACAACCTGATTTATAAAATATATTGAAATAATAAATTGTCACAACAATTTTTAAAATTGAAAAAAAAACCTGCATTTCTTTCATTTTTGTTTACATCTGATGATTATGGGAAGGATACCTTTAGAGACTGGTCTAAAACATAGTACCACGTACCCGGGCGGTAATTACGAGTAGTTTATAACGTATGCACAATATTGATCGCGTACTATCTGAGAAAATAATACATAATACAGGTAACATGAATCACGAATAATTGCCGGATGTTTATCCGTCTCAACGATCAATTACTATCAAATGAGACACCTGATCAATTAGGAATTCCTAACTTACATACCTTGGTAAGGTATAATCATTTAGCCATCTCATTAAGAGCATAAATTTTTTCATATTCGCTTAAGAAAATCATACATTGTTTGGTACCTCCAGGAAATGTGCGTCACCTTTTTTGCAAGCGTAAAATCTCAATAAGGTGCAGTTATTTTGATTGTTAGTCTGACATGAAAACATCTTCGCCATTACAGCAAAATGAGAAATTTTCTCTGGTCGATGGGTTCATTGACTAATCGAATGTAAGCACGAAACCAACGTCTTTAGATGGGTTTCCAGTCATCTTTATGTTGCCATTCACAATCAGCATTTTAAGCAAAAATAAACCATCCTTTCACTAGTGGAAGCCATGTTCTAAGCTATTAATGACAAACTTATGGATTAAGGTAACATCTTGCTTGCGTACTTGCCAGACTTTCTAAAGAAGCATTGTAATTGTGAATGATACACAGGAGATAATTACGGAAGTCTCGAAGTAATGACTTCATCAAGTTAACCTTACATCTACATTAGTCGTTATATGAAAACAGTATGTATGTATTCTTATTTAATGACTTTGATGAAAAACAATTCGACAGTACCAGCTGCACTATGTCCTTCCGGACTAACCACAGCTTCAGGATATAATTTGCAGGTTTAGAAGTCAAAGACCTATCTCTAACCTTTGTAAAAAATTAAACACTAAAGTCACCATGGCGCCTGTGGCTCTAAAATACAAAATCTAAATGCGACGTTCATCCGTAAGGACCCACTCGTCAACTTTGTGCAATGAAATGGAAGAAATGTCCTAGTTCAGTCATAGAATTGAAATACATTTGGTATTTGGAAATGCATCTGAACACTGTGTTTATTTGAAAAACATTTTACGTCTAACGACCAGCGTTATTGGCTGCACAGAAATAGGTCATTTTCAACCTTTTGGTACATGCTCAAATTGTCTGGATTATTTCGTATGTGGTGATTGAGGAACTTACTATTGTACGTTAAACATGGTTTTATTCTGTTCTGCAATGTGGCTAGTCCTCCTGCAAAGCTTGTAAAATATACTGCTCTTGCAGTTACAATAACTCCACTGGGTACCTTTGTAGTTTCTAAAGTAATCAACACAGACAATGAAGATTTCCGTCCTGAGTCTTATTCCGGCAGATCTGCTAACGTTGTGTTAAATAAAACTATTAGATTTGTCATCATTATTACTGATGCCAAATGCTCAATATATACTTAGTATTTAACCAACGTGAAAAAGATTAGTAACTATAAAATGTTTGTCAGCTACTGAAAGTTTAAAAACTGCTAAAAGTTTAGCACGTTTACTTAAAGTTTAGTAATACATCAACGTTTGTTAGATGCAAATCTGTGACAGAGATGTCAAACCGGGTTTTAAGGTCATATAAAATGTGGGCAATGGAGTTTTCTCTAAATGTTTTCACTGAATTCACTGAATTCAGTGACAAAAAAAATTAAAAATCAAAATGAGGATTGTGGGGTTGGAACCCAAGACCTCCTGCGTAAGAGACAGAGATGATACCACTAGACCACAGAGACACAAGTAACAGAACAGATCCTTATAATGAACCCATGCTTCAGTGATTTCTCAGATTCACTGAATTCAATGAAAGTTCTGCTCCATTTAGAGAAAACTCCAATGTAAATCACATTTCCAAGACCAAATGAAATCGAAGTTTGTTTCTGAAAGCTGACCATAATCTTACATATTTCGTCCAATGAAGCCTCTTGGATAATCTTTTCTAGGATTGACAGATTAATGAAAGGTAAAATCTAGTGTGATATATTTAGATGATTATTTAAAATTAATTCTTCAACACAGTACATCAGAATTTAGGTGAAATTAATTGATGATCTTGGGAAGAAAATCTCAACAGTTTCACATATAATATAAGTTTATCAAAACAAGATGTTTAATACCTACCGATGTTTTACTGACAAATAATAAATTTTTTTAAATATGTAACAGAAATACTATCTGCAAAATAATTTGGGCCTCTTAAAATTAAACACCATAAGACAGTCATATTTTTCAGACCAATTGAAATTAAAGTTGTTGTCTGAAACCCAACCTTCAAAAATGGTAACATGTTTCAGTGTAATAAAACCCATTTAATGAACTTCAACTTTAAACACAACTTTGCCACATTTGCCAGAATCAGGTTGAGGACGAAAAACTCGAATGCAGTTGAATACTTGTTTTTTTCTGGTATCTTTGTCACATTACTCTCAATTATCCCATTAATCGAAGTGATCCTTCTGCACAATTTCATTATCAAACTAAAAAGTAAAGACAATTATAAGTCTTTATTTATCGGATTTCTTTTCTATTCATCCTGTTATTCTGAATAGAACTTACATGTCTTACATGTCTATCTTTCCATGATGACTGAAAATCTATTATTATTAGCTATGGGTTATTTTCCATTAACCCCCCGTCATGCAGAGTTTAAGATATTCAAACCACTTGAATCCACTGGTTCTGTCTAGTTAACCCCTTACTTATCTCGCTTGCTCTGAAGGTTAACTGTCGGGCTCTCTGGCTTAAATCGTACATGAACATGAGAAGTTGAATTGCCTTTACAGTACTGACAGACAATTTAACATTGCATCCATAGAAGCTTTTGTCGCAACCCTGGATGTAGCTCTAAAATAATTATGCTACGTGAAATTCCTAGAATGTAGCTATAAATTTGTTTCTGTTTTTCCCGTAAATATCTTTAACTTGTTCCTGTAATTGTAAACAGCGCCTTGAGTAAGTATCAAAACTCAGTCATCAATTATTCATTCCTAGAATGGTAAGAATGGCAGCCATTTACATGATAACGTGAACCTGTTTGTACCATGGTGACTCTTCAGCCCATTTACCGATGTTACACCCCGGAAGCGATGCCATCAAACTACAAAAAAAAGTTTATTCTGCTCAACCAATTGCCGTGAAGGCAAGTCCAAATCTATTCACTGAAGTTGCAGGTATTCAGTGACAATTTTTGTTGAAAAGATTATTTGAACCTGTAACCTCTTGTGTGAGAGGCCAAGATGTTACCACAGAACCAACAAGACACGGGAAACTGACAGGATCTTTAAATTGATCCAAAGCTTCATTGATTTATCACGATACAGGTTTTTCATATCAATTTCTGGTTAAACGTCAATCACATTATTTACTCTTCTAAGACGGATATCTTTGTTTTAAATCAAATAAAATGTGTAAATATGATTCAATTATAAAGTGTATGTCTCTTAAGCTTTTTGTACTGCTGTCCTGATTTTATTTTGTCCAAAAAGTTGTCACCAGGTGACACCTACTTGATTTGTATATTTGAGTTTTTGTACCATATTAAATTCCGTAAAGTAGTACTGAATATTTTCAAAGTGAATATGGAACACAGTATACATTCTGCCCATTTTAATTTTTATTTTAAGTCAAAATGTGAAAAAATGAAGAAGATACGGCAGAATATATAAATTGATACGAAAATCCTGTATCAATTCCCTGAAGTTGTTGAATTCTCAAAATTTCCGTTCCATTGAAAGAAAACTCCAATCTGTTTTGTGTGCTCCGTTAAATTGGGAGTAAGAATTAAACTATATTTTTGAATCGAAGATGTTGCGAGTGCAACGATTTCTCCAGAATTCTTATATTTGAGAACACATAGAGTTCATGCATATATTTGGAATTGAATTTTACATATTTTGTCTTTGTCGTTTTTTATTTATTACTATCTCTTACACTCAGTTTTTTGTAAATTGTTCCAAATAGAATTAAACTATTTTTCCAGAATGAAGGTTCAAGGTTCAAGGTAATAACTGGCAAAATCTCAATGACCCATATTTTCAGTGCGGGGGAGGTCAGGTTGCAGTTCCTATGTTCTGGAGGGGGGGGGGGCTGCATCCTTTAATACACCAACATGATTATTACTCCTTAAGTTTTATGGTTTCTTGTTATTCAAATTCACACTGAAACTGATTATCAGTTATGATGAGACTCATCATTATGTTCTTCTTTCCACGTGCAAATAGAATTCTATGGAATCAGTATCCGGAATTGTATCCGCATGCATGACTTGATCTATTGTGAACAGATCGAGGCTAGACATCGCACTAATTGGATAGGCACTAATTTCCTCCTTTCACGAAACTACTCGATTTAATCCATATTTCGTCCTTCGTTACCAATTGTATCTCTAATTTTTAGAATAACAATTAACTTACTTCAGACGACGTGGTAAAGTTGTAGCAGGGTCATTCACTATGTAAGGAATCCAATGATCTCTGTGAGGAAGGCTGCGACGACGCTGTAACATTATTACAGAACAGTTCTGCAATCCATTTGTTGGCGACGTTTCAGTCAAAGTCGATCCAACTGAACGAATTTGTCGTAATACAAGCACTTTTCTTTTTCAGTTGCAAAGACAAACTTGAGTATTTTGCTGGTATTTTTCATTTTAGTGAGCAAGTAATTATATACTTATCACTAGAATTCGAAGGGCTTTCAGACATGAAGAGGGAAATAGGACATGTAGTTCTACTGGAGATTTTCCTAAACGATTTCACTGAATTCAGCGAATTCAGTGACAAAAATAATATTATTTTAAAAAGAGGATTGCTGTGCTTAAACCTGCTATATATCTCTTGTGTAAGAAACCAGCACTCTACCTCAGCACCAAAATGCTACTGGTAACAGAGAAGATCTTTACTTGACACTAATTCATACTTCAGTGATTTGTCTGATTCCCTGAATTCGCTGAAGTTTTGTTCTATTTAGGAAAAACTCCACTGTGTCACAACATAGTATGGGGAAGGTGCAGGTTAATTTCGAGACTAGGAGATAATTTTGAGTTGCGTTGAGATATTACAACGCAGTTGTATATTTGTGGGAAGTACTGAAGGCCGATTTTCCAGACGAAGATGAAATAACTATGGATTATCACTTTGTGAATAAAAGTTTTTCCCAGACACTGGGCATGTTTTGAAAATTGAGTTTTCCTCAAATGGAAAGGAATTTGATAAATCACTGATGTATGAATTGGAGATTTTCTCTCCTGCTCGTGTCTTGCTGGCTCTCTGGTGACATTCTGGTCTGTAATCCAAGTATGCGTTACAAAAAATTGTCACTGAAACCAGTGAATTCAGTGAAAACATTCTGGGAAAACTCGATTATTTTTCATGGACTACCATTGTGGAACCTCAACCAAAATTATCTGACAACCTCCAGTTTTTTCTGAACTTTTCCTCCAGGTTGTCCAAGGGTACATATATTTTATGTCACCCTATTAGCTCTCTCTGTCAGGATCGAAAGAGGGTTGTTCCATTTTAATATCCTGGTCGGATATCTGAATCGAAGTAAAAATTATAGCATCAAAAATGTGACACACTTTCTGATTTGTTGAATATGTTTTGATGACTGCTTATGGCAATGTCATGGCTTGAGTCAAATTTACTCGAAGTCATGTTTTTTTTCCGAGGCCCCTTGGTAATGGATGCCCAAGAAGGGTGGTTAGCATTAGATTGGGAGGCGTTCTTGGTTCTCTGTACCATGAAGCTGTCGTCAATACATCACTCTCGTACAGCTTCGCGTGGAACAAACACTCTTGTAATGATCTGGATGTTTTCACGAACAAAGCTACGTTTGCCTAATGATTGTGGAAGATACAGAAAGTCTACTGGATTCAAACCAGACGCAAAGTTCCAGATCTGACAAAAGAATTATGGTAATTGAGGACTATGATGAGGTATGTTTTCAAACTAAGTCTGCAATGAAGCTAATAATTAAATTTTCCAATGTCTCGTGTTTGTCCGCGTAAAATTCTTTTTTCTTTGCACACTGATGTGAAAGAATTTTTGATGTGTGGCTCTGTAACGTAACGCCTTTTTTCAAATCAGTTCGTCAGTTGTATATTTCTTTAATTCTAATTAAGATTGTGTTTTGATACAATAATTGAGAAAAAAATTCCCTTAACAGACTTAGTTTTACCTAGATAAAGTCAACAAATTCTTTGTCACGGATACAAATGTAATTGGTGGACAATCATTCAGATATAATAATGTGTGACTAATTATAGAATTTACATGTCAACCCTGAATAAAGTTCAGAAAATATGGGTGATTTTGGGGAGATCAGAAAATACATTCCACCTTTTACAATGGTTATTACAAGAAAGTCCTCCTGCGTGAACGCAAGAGGGACACCGCCCGCCACGTAGCAAGTGCTCGGTCTGCTGTCTTATCCCAGGGCGGAGGAGGAGGTGGGGTACCCCAGGGCACTCCCCCATCGTGTTGGAAAATCTGTGAATATCAAATCCGTCCTTAGGTTTTCTGTAAAAGGTTAAATGTATTTTTTGATCTCTTCAAAATCACATGGGTTTTCTGAACTTTACTCAGGGTGGTGTCTATCCTTGAGAAAACGTCCATATAATCAGATAAACCATGGTCAGATGAAAGTCTATTGTGGGTTTCCATATAATCAGATAAACCATGGTGAGCTGAAAGTCTATTGTGGGTTATGCTCTTGAACCCATTGGTTCTGTCTTGTTAATCCCTTGTTCACTTCGTTTGCTCTGGAGGTTTACTGTCATGAAACACTGGGTTCTCTCGTTTGAATCGTACATCAACATGAGAACTTGCATGTCCTTTGTAGTATCGATGAACAATTTAACATTGTATCCATAGAAGCTTTTGAGACATCAGCCATAAAATAATTATGTTATGTGAAATTCCTAGAATGTAACTATAATATTTGTATTGTCTTTATTGTGAACGTATTTCACGTACTTTCTGTGCACACTTGTGGTCAGACAAGCAACCAGACAAAATTAATTTTTTTACAACAAGAAAGTCCTCCTGCGTGAACGCAAGAGGCATACCGCCTGCCGCATAGCAAACATATTCCCGGGGATTTATGTTCCTCTAAAAAAATTTGGAGAAAAAAAATTGAAAAAAAAAATTCTCCGGTGGG
>JBCAUG010730754.1:0-33926 GCA_038406175.1 Haplosyllis leylae | reverse complement strand
GGGGGGTTGATGGTAGCTGATGTTTGAACTTGAACTTTGTTAATGGTAAACTAAAAACCAATTTCTGGGGGGGGGGGGTTGATGGTAGCTGATGTTTGAACTTGAACTTTGTTAATGGTAAACTAAAAACCAATTTCTGGGGGGGGGGGTTGATGGTTTACCATCAGCCGGTTGATGGGTAAAATTTGACCAAAAAAATATCCACTCAGAAGTAGTGAGTGCATCACAGATAGTCTCCTGTGGAGACTAATGAATTTTTTGTTGTCTGTCATTGTCTGTGTCTGGGGAATACTATCCAAATTGAGCATATCGAATTGTATTTTTAAGATAGAAATTTGAAGTTTTGTGGAATGGTTACTCAATGCCTTCCATGAAACACATCAAATATGATGTAATGGTATGAAATAGTTTTAAATAGCAATAATGCTATAGTTTTAAAATTAGTCCCATAATTTTTATTTGGTGCGCGTGGGTCCGTGTTGTATCCAAGAAGGCAACAAATAACACAAAATGAAAGCTTTGTAGACTGAACTAAATTATTTGGCAACTAGTTGTGTCTGAATAAAATTTGAGCTATCCATTTAACTATCTTAGATAACTATGAACATAACATGATTTGTATTGATTTGATTAGAATTATACGTGAAGTAACCAAACTTAATATTTTTCAAATTCTTTTTACATTTCATGACAAGAATGTTTGGCAACTGAACAATTTTTGATATTAATTTGTACAAATAAAGGGAAAATAAAAACATTTGAATACTTTTCGTGACTTTCATAAACTTAAGTAATTTTCGTGACTTCATGCAACTTTTTTTCTTCTTAATTATACCTAATAAATTGTTCTATCTTTTCTCAGTTTATCTTTCCTCAAGTTTTCTCAATCTTACTTAACTTTACTTACAGATTCTTAATTATTCTCTGACACAGCACTACAGTGCGAAGCATTAATCTTACAGATGCATTGCATCATTAATGATACAAATGAAGTCTGTGGTCTGCCATTTATCAAAAACGTGTCCAGTGGATGTTAGCTCAATTGACAAAGAGGAATTGTAGAGATAACAAGATTGAGTATGCCACTAAACCTTACGAATGTGGTCAGTTAAATATTGACAGCATGACCAAAGGGGAAGGTAAAAATACATGCAGTAGATGTTAGTTAATTTAGTATCCAGATTGTTATTGATGGTAACTTTTGTACATTCATTGACATTAAAATACAAATAGAATTTCATACGAGGTAAAATATTTCTTTCAAATACAAAAGTTTAAAATTATGCATTATGATCGCTCTTTCGGCTGTCCAATCATTTGCACGAATACTAATTCACAATGCTATTTTATTCATTCACACTTCAACAATGCTTGGTAGAACAAAGGTCATTGGATAACTGGGCAGCCATATTTGGCGACAATTGCTAGTAATGCTACTTTTTGGTTCATTTTGTGAAAGTCTATGCATACAGGTCTGTTCCTGTTAATTCGAACACGGTAAATTAGAACTTTTCACTTAATTCAAACTATTCCCACAATCTTTCGCAAAGTCCCTATCTCTCCCATGTTAAAATTTACTGTTAATTCAAACATGGTTAGTATGAAGTTCCATTGATTGAAGCCACTTTAAGGACTATCCTAGTTCGAAGTAGCAGTAAATCGAAGTTTTGGAGCCATTTAATACAAAGTTTGGTATAATTCGAAGAAATTGGAATATTTTGAATTGGATCTTATCTTGTTAATTGAAGCCACTGTACAAACAGCCTAATTGATGTTTGCTTTGAAGTCCTTTCGACTCTATGGACTCAGATTCAATTCTTTAGTGTCAACAAATGCCTGTTATTTTTACTTTTTGACAAATAAAAGTCAATTTTCAATGCTGCTTAACCCTTCTATGCCAGTGGTCCCTTGCCTTGGCCAACACACTGTAGGTTTACAATCTATTGGCCAAGTTAAGCAGTTCATTGAATGGCTTTCCCAGTACATAGCTCTGGGAAGGCTTTGCCCTTGGTCCCCTCAGGATTCCAACCTAGCACCTTCCTCTTCTGGCTGCCCTTGCCCTTACCTTTTCCCATGTCAATGCTATCTCCTTGGCCACAATGTCTTGTTGTATGTTGGCCCTTGCTTCTTGGAGTCTATTTAAATTGGCCTGTAGGGTGCCTGCCTGCATGTACTGTATTTGTAAGTCAATATTATACAAATCCTTTGCCAACTGATCTTATTGCCTTTTTAATTCAGCTTGTGTGACACCTCCACCCTGTACCATTGTAAAAAGAAAATGACAAGTTTCCCTAAGGGATGAGCTACATGTGTCAGCTTGTCTTTGATGTGGCTCTCTAACTGGGTCAAAGTGATCATTTGGAATACCAGGTTTTGACCCTTTTGACAACATTCAGTGGCCACATCAAAGGGACTTGGGTGGTCCTTTTGACTCTTTTGACAGAACCTGGATGCTTGATTTGACCCAGTTAGAGAGTCACATCAAAGGCAGGCCAACACCTGTAGCTGAATTATCTAATTTAAACTTTAAATCAAACTCAATGCTAAATCAAAGACTTAATTCAAAGTAACCTGTAATTCGAAGTTTCTTGCAAAATTTGAATTATAAGTCATAATTTAGTTCGAATTTCCACTTGATTCGAAGGAAAAATTGGATATTAAAGCACTTCGAATTAACCAGAACAGACCTGTAATAGATTAATAACTTTTTCGGGAAAAAGACAACAGACCAAAATGTGATTCTTTACCCTGACCTATAATTACGAACGAACCAGTTCTATATCTGGAAAAAGGCGAACATATTTCATCTCAAAATATTGTAATTGATCAAATTTCCATTACCCTGCTTTACAATGGCGTCACATCGTATTCAGGTAATGACAGATAGTATTAGTGTTTTATCTATGCAGCAAGAGCTATTTTGATCCACTTTTTATTCAAATAGAATGTTATTCTACAATATCGCCCACGTTGGCATGAACAGTCCTTGTGAACTCGGTCGTTAACAGGCTTTACTGGTCAATTTGTACGTATATTTACAGCAATGGGCCACTTTCGCAAGACAGTGGTGGATTTATGATGCAAATCACCAGTGCGCGTTTAAATCTGCCTACGCTATTATTCCATATCTTCTTGGAAAACACAAACCAATATACCACCCTTTATGTAAGTCCCACTAAACACGTTTATCTTCAGTGCTGAATTTATTACTTTTCTTGATACGTTTTATGTCGTTGCACAAAGAGCAATATCATGTCAGGAGTATGTCAACATAAGAAGCTGAAATCATCAATATTTTTGTGCAGAAAACTATTATTTTGTGTCATTACAGCTGATTGTGGAGATTGTGTTGTTGTTATAAATACGAAACATGTGGCAATGAGAGACGAAATGTGGAGAACTTGGAAATACTTTCATCACACAGGGTACTGTGATTTTTTTTTCAGTAGATGATCAACATTATTCTTCTCTATGACGCTCAGAAAATATCGCCTCCAAGGAACCTTTATTTTCTAACCAAACTTTATGCAGAAGCATTCCTCCTGTGTGACGTTAAATTAAAAAATATCGATACATTTCAGTCTTCGAATAAAATATGAGAAAAAGTCAACCACATAGTTCATAATTTACTGGAGAGGCATTGGAGTCAATTTTATTGCCACCCGCACCCGAAGGTTGCGGGAAGGTAATATTTTTACACCAGTCTGTTTGTGACCCTATAACCCCCCCCCCCCTCCCCGCTAAGTTTGGTATGGGGAGAAGGGTCTCCTGGCTAGGGTACCCTCCCTCCCCTGGACAGGACCAAGGGGGACCCCCCCCCCCCCACACACACACATATATATGCGACTGGGACGGTATTCCTCTAGCATTCATGCAGAAGGACTTTTTTTTTTGTTCCTTTAATTTTAGATATGCTGGAGGATTTTCTGAGACTAGAGCCTGGAAGTATCACGAAATAGACCACACAGCTGTAAGGGAAAAAGCAATTTCTCTTTTATTGCTAGTTTTTTTTTTTTTTTTTTTTTTGCTAAAATAAGCCAAGACTACAGCAGTGTTTGTTACAAATTATTGAAAAAAGCGTTGTGTTTTCCTAATGTGGCCCCTTGAAAACACGTTGACCCCTCCCCGCCCCCCCCCCCCCCAAAAAAACAAAAACAAAGCAAAACAAAAAAAAACTGCAAAAGTAAAAAGTATCGATTAGTATGGCGCAAGGTTTTTTACGTCGACATATTATCTACAAGTAATGGAACTTTACTTTATAAGGTGTTCAGAGATGCAGTATACAAACGAATTAAAGGGACATTGCTCAGGAAACCCGCGATGGCAAAACTTTACTTGTATGCTGAGGAGGTAACTTTCCTTTCCAACACGGAGTTGTTCTTCTTTTTAGACACAATAGTCAAATATAATTTATCATACACTCCATCCAGGCCTACAATCAAATTGTACATCGGGAAATTTAGCTGTGGCAAGCAGTTCCTTGGTCGTAATAGTGTCAAGTGTGGATTGCAATGCATTTGAAATGTTAAGTAGATTAGTTTGAAAAGATATAGATGAAATCGACATAATTAGTTTGACTATTGACAATGTCTTAAAGTCACTTCGGTGAATCTACTGAACGATTCCACAATTTTTCTGATATTATTTGGTCCAATGGAGTTTGGCTGATAAAACGGTGAATCTACTGAACGATTCCACAATTTTTCTGATATTATTTGGTCCAATGGAGTTTGGCTGATAAAGCGAGTTCACAGAACAAATTTATGTCCTCTGTTTTGTAACAGTCGAAGCATACTTGTGAACTGTTTAATATTATAAGGTTCACGCCGTTTGACGCCGACAGTTTAATCTGTGCCTTTGCAACTTTCTGCTTGATAGGACGTTCCTGGACACATACTCAGAAATGTCACAGGACAAATTCGTCAGGTGCAACCGATACCACGAAGGCTAGATGAATACACAGCAGAGGAAAAAGCAAACTTTCCAGCATTATTCGAATGGTAAGCTGTGCCAAGAACTAACCAAATACATTATTTATATGTAATAGATAAAAAAACAAAACGTAGATGCTCAGATCTTGTTATGCTTTAACAAAGTAATACCCGACGACACAATAATATTTTGTAGGCCAGAAGACTATTTAAAAGAAGAAATTGAAGAGAAAGAGATCACAAAACGACCTCGCGAGCTGAAATTCAAACTGACCAGAGCGTACGTATCGTACATATCACTTTAGACCACAAATCTAATATTTGTGGTTCATTAGTCATTAAACGACATCTGTACCGACATTTTCAAATGTGGAAGGAATGCTCCGTTTATTTTTTGCGTAAGAATTTTGTGCCTTTTTCTAAACTTGACTTGTTTTATTGTCTTTCAGACCCAAGAACTACTCGTTAGATGAGCTCTAGTCGCGGTATTTTTAACTATTGTTACGTTTTATTATACGTGTAAATAAAAAAATTGAAATAAAATTGTGTCTCAAAAATACCAAACTATTACTTTGTGTGGCATAATTTACAAATCACTGCTATGCGTCACGTGTAAAATAGCTACTTGAGGAACATAACGTTTTGACTAATGGCAGAGAGAAAAAGTAACTGCAGGGCTCATGCATTCTACGAAACTTCCTACCAAACCATTTTGGTTTATGTATCGTCATGAACAAGTTCAAAATTTTGAAGGTGTATGTGTTCAAGTTTACTTCATGATCAAACATTTTTACGCCATTTCCCAGCTGAGTAAAATGCAGAGAATATTACGTTCGTAGGTAACAGACATTGCAGGGTTTTGACTTAATCATAAAATGACTTCATAAAAATAGGTGCGCTTTTACGGTAATAATTTGGATATGATAAGTAATATATACACAAAAGTGGACTACGTTAATACAATCTGAATGAGTACAGCTGTAGCAAAGCATGGACGGGTCGAAACTGGCATTTTTTTCTTCGTGTGGTGAAACATGGTAGAAATTGCAAAATGCCGATGGTATGGTTCACCTACCTGTAGCATGGATAAAGAAATGTTTTATTACTGTCCAACAATCTATATACTATTCCAGAAGTGTGTGCTGATTTCTATTATCCTCAAATAGGTAATCAGCTTTCACTTGGTGCAATATTTACATTTTATTACAAAATCAAAAGGAAAAAATTAATTTCCACATCATCACAACGAAGTTTATATTTTCAAACAATTGCCAGAATGACGGTCAACAGGATTACAGAGGCGGTCATTAGAGATCCCTTGCTGGATGGTTCCTTATCAATTGGATTCCATTTATCAAAAGCTGACGGGCAAGAACTGTAGACGCTTTTATCCTGATACACTTCTGTAATGGCGGGAACATCCGCTTTGGGTAGATTCTGAAATAACATGTTGATTAATTGGAGAAAACAACACACCAACCCAGATCTTAATGAACACTAGGGATTGAACATCTGCTAAATTGCAACTTCAACGACAGTAATAATTGACGTTACCCTAAATTCAGTCCTTTAAATTTGTCAAAAAGGTTAAATTTATTGATCCCTAACCAAAACTTTGGTGGGGATTGAACCCATTTTGAAGTTTTTCACTCAGCTAACTCTGTCGCATAACTTGTTACACTGGCTTTCCCTAAAAAATAACGATTGTCAGGTTTTGTCTAAATTGAACTGAGGGGAAGGTTGAGTGTACCTGTGAATAACTTCCCAATGCATTGCACAGGATATCGTGATCTCCTTCCGACATGATTTTCTGCATTCTGTTTTTCCTTTCTTCGGTCCATTCTATCCAGTGCATGACATCAATGGCACTGTTTCCTAAAAGACAAAGCAGAGGTAACGGTCTTTAACTATGTTTTAATAATTCAGTTTTTGGTTCATTGGACGAATCATGGATTGTCTGTTGTCAGATGTTTTTTGTGTTAGCATCTATGTTATCTGTAGGCTGCTCTACTGGCCACAGTTTAAATTTGAAATGGAAAGATTCATCTTGGTTCTCAGAGGTACTTTGGTGCCGATAAATGATGAATCTGAAACTGAAATTGAATACACCTTATCAGGAGGTATACTCCTTCTTTTTTTAAAAAATATCTGGAGGACATAAGTCCTTTTCGTGGGGCCACTGATACCCCTGTTTTGGACTTCTGGTGATGTCTGCCCTGGGTTTCAAAGCCAAGGTGGATCCCTTTTGCATTCTTTCTTGCCTGTGTGATCCTCAGATTGACCTCTGGTGTAACAAGCCTTTTAGAACCATGTACCTGTGGACGTGTCCACAAGCATTAGTGGAGGTTCAGGGCTCAAACCCACGACTGTCTGCAAGCGCAGTGCTGTATACCACTCACTCCAGCTCAGCTTGAGGTATACTCCTTTGTAGTTTAGCCTATCAGCAACCCCATGGCTATTTTCAGCCAATCAGGTTTCCATGTGTTGGCCTGCTTAACAAGTCTGCTCACTATGTTCATGGCTATCTTTCTTAGTTAAGTCCAATCAGTCCAATTTTGGTTTCATTCATAGCCAAAGGTTCAAATTAACCTTTATCTAGTCCAAAAATGCTTAATGCAGGGATCACACCTCAATGTATCTTGAAGGGCTTGGGGACTACTTTTTTAGTGTCCTTAATTTTCTGGTACTGAGGCTAGTCATAAAAAGACAAATAGAAATGTCAAAAATACATCAATATGTCAAATGTCAAAAGATAAGTTCTTTGTTATAACCTCCTCCCCTGTTCAGCTGCCATCTATCACTTAATGAATATATTTAGTGAATATGTCAGTGACTATAATTCACTTAATGGTCCAATTCTGTTATTTCTCACTGAGCATTTTACTAACTGCATCAATGGGTACCTGTGACAGCTTGAAATAAAGCAAATATTTGCGGATGAAAAATTGTATATTATATCTCTAATAACCTTCCTGCTGGCCTCGAATTTTTTGACAGTTTTCACGTGGGGATATCCTCTATCCCATCATCACTTGTATAATGCATTGCTTTGTGCATGTGGAAACCATGTTTTTGCCAATTTGAACAGATGCTTTTTGCAAGTGACAACAGGAATAGAACCTGAACATTTTGGCAGCCATATTGGAAATTCTGAAATGATAACAAATTGATAACTTTTGACTTTGACATCAATTTACCAATAGTCTAATGTGTCCCCTACATAATTTGACATTAATTCCCTATCATCCATCCTTCATTTCATAAACTCAAATTACTCAATCAGCCACAAATTATGTTCAAGTTTTTCAAAAACAAAATAAGCTCTTATGCACTCCATGTGGAGCAGTCTAGCCTATCCCTGATTCTTGATCAAATAAGTGACTGTCAGTTAACCTTTAATCCATTGCAAAAGTGTCAAAAAAGTGAACTTCAGAGATTTGATGGACTGTGGTACCCCCTAAGTGTGTTGCATCCCAAACAAATTTGGCCCATCATGTAGCCTACATAGATCTACATTCCCACCTTAGACTAAATCAAAATGTCCTGGTGTTAGCACTTCTTCATTGAGATATCTTTTGATTTTCTGAAGGGATCTTGTTTAAAAAACACTCAAATGGCTGAAGTCATAAAAAATTGACATATTTCAAAACTGACCAAAATAGGTCCTAGGATAGATCTTAAGATATCCTGTGTTCAAATTTGACCAACAAGGATTCCAAAAGGAAGTGTTCCAAATTGTCAATGAGAAATTGCCATGTGCCACAAGGTGGTTTAAGTCTCAAACCACTCAATATCAGTTTTAAATCAATATGATAAGTATTAGTGAAGTTATAGCAGTTTCAAGGCATCAAGGTCAGAAATTCTAAATATGCCATGTGACACTGTGCTGGAGTGATCGGAGTCACAAGCTGTGAACAGTGGTAGGATAGTGTGCTGGTCATGGGCTGTGATTTTACAGTACACTGTCATAAATTTAAGGAGGTACTGTGACAGGTTGAATATTTTCGTTATCTGTCAAAAGGACAGGGTCTGACAGTGAAAGGACATTGAACCTTTTGTTGTGTCTGTCCACAGGACGGGGTCTGTCTAGTTTTGATAAAAGTGTCATTTGGATTATCATTTGGACAGCAGTTTTCTTGTTGAAACATAGCTCACCTGCTCGTTCCACTGGTCTGGTTACAATAGGATAACATGTTTTTGTTGAATCCTCTGGAAGAAAATAACATCTGCGACAGCAGAAAACAATATTTAGCGACAAAAATATATTTGAATACTCATGGCAAAATAATTGATACAAATTCAGACATCCAAGAAATGGATTTGATGATCTGATTCAAAACAGTTGGCAGAAGAATTCCATATTTTCAGAGCTTTACTTACTCTGTATCCAGTTCGTTGTCTGACTCTATAAACTTGGCAAGTTGGTGATAAGTTGGCTGGCTCATACAGACACTGACAGGAATTTTTGGATAGTACATCATGATCCCTTGGCACATCTCGTCATCCGTTCCAAACCCTCCCTAAAATATTTGTTGACAAAGAATTAGTGGCAAAAACACAGGATGAGCCAGACTGAAAAAAAACCCCAAACATTTCAGCTGATTTCACAGAGAGAGGGACATACCAAGGTGACGTTTTCCCTTTCTACTGTGTCATAAATGCACTCTGTCACCAGGTGGTCTCCCTGTAAAATGACAACAAAACAAAAAATGTGCAAAATGGGTGTGAAAGGCACAAATGGTTTTAAAGGCACCAAGGGCAAAAAGGATGCAAAAGGCACGAAGGTCAAAAGAGAGCACAAAGGGTGTGAAGGATATGAAGGACTTAAAGGTTGCAAAGGACATGAAGGGTGTGTGGGAAGGGAATGAAGGAGGAATAGGGCACAAAGAGAAACCCTGGGTACCCCCTCCCATGGAAAAGACCCGGGACGAGAGACCAGTGAAGGTACCTGGGACCAGAGACCATGGGGTGCCCCTCCCCCCGTGAATGGACAAACAAATGGATAAATGTCATATTCTATCTGACCTTTACTTGGTGGCTCGTTTAAGGTCACCTTGATGGTTTGTTTTGGCTTTTTGCCCCAAAAGTATTAGTGGTGATATCCAGAAGTGGAGGGTGGTCTCTGGTCCCAGGTTTTTTTGCAAGGAGGGGAGAGAAGGGGGTACCCCGGTCTCTAGTCCCAGGTCCTTTCCTGGGGAACGGGTAGTCCTGTCACTGGTCCTGTCCTAAGTCCTGTTCCTGGTCCTTTCTGGGAGAGGAGGAGGGGGTACCCCTGTCCAGGACAGGATAGGACACCCCAGCCCCCTTCCTATCCCCCCCCAGCCAGGACAGGATAGGGGTACCCCCAGAACAGGACTTTCTTGTTATTAGTAAAATTTAGTCTGCTTATTCTTGATGCGCAAGGAAAAAAGAACTGAGTACAAGATATAATAATCAGCACTAACTAGGAAAAAACAAAATAATGCCACTCACCGCTTTTACCACAACCTCCTGTGGAAGAAGTCTTGTTTCCTGGAAGTTGAAATCATATGAATCATCCACCAAAATCGGAGGAAGCTCAACTCCATTTCTGATATGTCTGACCCTAACTGCCCTTCCAGCTAGATGGCTGTGCAGCAAAACCCCAATGATCTTAATTTCTGACATGTCATTTTCTTCCAAAGCCTGAAAAAAAACATAACACTTAAGGAAACACGTACTTATTGCAGGGTTTTTGAAAAGACTAGCTGAAGAGATAACATTCTGGGTTTCAGTTCACTTTGAAGTTTAGTAAAATATTTAATTTACTGTTTTTACCCAGTGGAGTTTTTGATTTTGAAAGGGGGCGGGGGTTACATAGACTTATTTAATGAAAATAACTGACCATACTGTGCACCTATATTGCTCACCAAAAAGATACGGAATATGATATGATGGAAGGACATGACGAAGTTTGGAAGAAACAAGCTGAGAATGGGTGTGAAAGCCTCACTGCACAGAGAACTTATGAAAGCTAGAGGTTAAATAAATATTGTACCATACAAGACTGGGCTAGATATATAATAGATCACTTCAACAATAAAAAATTAATCCTAATAACGGAACTGCGCATTTGTGGATTTGGGAACCTTCACGCAGTGGTGGATATTGTCCGTCTCAGCTTCAGGATCAGTATTTAGAATGAGTTGAAAAGGCTGCTCATCTGAAATGAGCAGTCTTCTTCCCAAAATACCACTCGTTTAGAGTGAAATCATATGAGTCTTTTGAGAAGAAGACTGTTCATTTCAGAAGAGCAGTCTTTTCATACTCTGACCTCATGCTGAATACTGATCCTGAAGCTGAGGTTAATCGAGAATACACCCAGTGATAGGTTGCCTCATCTGAAAAGACTGCTCATCTAAAATGAGCAGTCTTTTTGGTACAAGCAGCCTTTTGTAAAATTGTAAAAGAGTGCCTGTACCAAAAAAGACTGCTTGTACCTAAATGAGCAGTCCTTTGAGAAGAAGACTGTTCATTTCAGAAGAGCAGTCTTTTCATACTCTGAACTCATGCTGAATACTGATCCTGAAGCTGAGGTTAATCAAGAACACACCCAGTGATAGGTTGCCTCTTGTTGGGTCACACAGATCCTTGGTATAGACTCACCAAAACCTATTACTTGATGAAGGTGCATCTTGGCAGCTTACATGATCATGGTAAAGTATTGGCTATTTTTAGACACAATATTTTCAGTCCTCTCACCAAGCTTACAACAACTTTCTTCACTTCAGCAAAAGTGGGCGTGGCACCTCCAACAAGTTTTAGATCTAGATCTATGGCTGCAGCTTAGATCTAGATCTACAGCCATGACTTAGATCTAGATCTATGGCCACAGATTAGATCTAGATCTATGGCTACAGATTAGATCTAGATCTATGGCTGCAGATTAGATCTAGATCTACTGCCACAGCTTAGATTACATCTACAGCCATGGCTTAGATCTAGATCTATGGCCATGGATTAGATCTAGAACTATGGCCACAGATTAGATCTAGATCTATGGCTGTGGCTTAGGTCTAGATATGGCTGTGGCTTAGGTCTAGATCTATGGCTGTGGCTTAGGTCTGGATCTATGGCCATGGCTTAGATCTGGATCTATGGTCATGGCTTAGATCTAGATCTATGGCCATGACTTAGATCTGTATTTAGATCTAGCTACACAGTCAATGATACAAGTACATACATGTACAAATATGGTAGCACAAATATATTTGTCTTTGGCTCTCAGGGCAATTTTTAGTCTGAACAAATTTATTTGTCATTGGCATTCTGGGTCAACCTCCAAAATCGTATTACGGTGGGAAAAGGGTTAAGTAATTTTTCACAAATTTTATGATGATTTAAAGTCACAGTATTCAGCCACATTGCCGGTTCAGTTTACCACTTGGGTACAGTTTGGGTATAGAAGTACCAATTTGCTGTGACTTTTTTTGAAAAATATTAAAATACTTGTGAAATTGTCAAACGAATATGCATAAAAAGTGCTTTCTATTTAAACATTTTATTTCAAAACTAATATGTGAAAAATAGAAATTTCAAAAAAACCTTTTTTGGGTGGGAACTGCTCATTAGCTGCAAACAATTGATAACAATTTCTTTGGAAACATCAAAAAATGCAATAAAACTGGTTGTAATAATTATGTTTTAATATCATGGGTTTTATTAGGTTGTGTAAAGTTAAAATTGCAATTGGATCTAGTGAAGTAGGCATTTTGAAAAATATTCAGCACTTGTTTTAACTGATTTGTGATGACATACCTCATGTCACAAACATCACAGACTTCTTTAGTTTTCACTTTTCATTATCAAATGGGATAGGTACCAATTGGTTGTTTGCTGAGGAATTCGTATTAGTGTTATTTTTAACTGTTTGTTTCTTTCTTCTTTCTTGATCAGTGTTGGTTTCCTCTTCTAGGGTACCACTTTTATTCGCATAGTTAAACAGTCCTTCATTGGAATTTTCCTTTGTAGAGTAACTGGGAGCTAAGATATAGTGCTTCAGAGAGTCCAGAATTTTTTGTTTCCTTATATTGGATATTTGGTGGAATGCAAATCTGCATCTGTGCATACCTATTGATGTTGTTTTCTTATGCAGTTGTTGGTGTACTCCTTTGATACCTTACAGATTTTGAAATTTCATGTTCCCCAAAGTATTCTTGCCAATCAGTTAAAACTCTTTTTACAGGATCATTGGAATAAGACAATGATATCTGGATGCAGAAGTGACACATATCTTTTAAAGGTTTGAACTGGACAGAGTGAGGAATTTTTTTATCTCAGTAATTATCTGGTGATCATGGTGAAAGGTGTTTGCACCCACTGATGTGCTGTCACCTTGAATTTTGGATGAAATCTTTTCCATCAGAGAGTGGTTTCTTTATTGCAAAAGAGTCTTTTGATAAATTCCTTAGACCTTCCTCTCCTCTATTTCCTGTTCATCAGATCAAAAGCATTTTGTGCATCAGAACTTCTGTGCAGATTTTATCAGCCACAGTTTGCATAAAATATTCATTGAATACCTTCTCCATATTATGTTTTCCCACAGTAAAGTGAGGTTTTCAGGTGTCAAAACCTTTATCTTTGTTATGTCGTAGTTGACCAGAGAAGACCATGAATGGCCTGTTATTTAGCAGATCAAATGCTCTCTTCAACAGGTGTCCACAAGGGTATCTGTTAAGGTCACTATAGTACATATATGTCAAGCCACAAAGGCATGGAGGAACACCTTGTGGCCTTCTACCTTACACAAGCCTCTCCCCACATAGGAGAGGTGGGCAGCTTCAGCAAAAGTCGTTAAACTATAAACCTCCTACTGTGAAGGTGGTGACAGGTACACAGGTCCGGCAGCAGCTTGATAACCAAGTAGACATGTTAAAGACAATAATAAGGAGGCAGCAGCTCCAATTGAAGTGGCCACACAACCTGCAGGAGAGCCTTGAGTCTCTGTGACTGTGAATACCAGCAACCGATGCTTATGCGTCAATTGTTAGTATATAAGTGTGCCTGGGGCAGAGTTGCACCAGCTTTTATACTAGGTATGACATCATAATGCAAGGTGCAAAAGAACATTACGGACTTACGGGTGGACTCACATCCCATTGGCCAAGCGCGCCCCAATCATGTGAAGCACATATGACAGAAGTGGTGGGAAAGCCACTCATTGGTCAGGAGCGCCCCAGCAACCGTGACATGGATGGTGCAAGGAATGCATCCTTTAAGGATTGCAACGCTCATATGAGGGGCATTCTGGATGTAGATCTAGAAGGCTCCAATGGAGTCCTGTAGACTCCCAAGCACCGGAAAAGCCTATCTCATTACAAGAGAGGACTTGCCTCTTCAAGAGAGGCACCTGTTGCATGGGGTAAGGGATCTACACAGGGAGATCCGCCTGAAAGCAGCCGACAGAAATCAAGGGGGACTGCATTTTCAGTGGCACCACATATAAGTTCAACATGTCCAACTTGCTGTATTCTTTGCATGTCCCACAAAACTCTGCTAACTCATCCACTGGGAGATTCTAAAATATGTTGGAGTTTTTTGTCATGTAATCAAACTATAATTAATAAAAAAACTCTTAAATTTGGAAAACCAAGGATTTTTTTGTGATTTTTAAAACCGTAATTGACCAGCACTTTTAAGACATTTTAATTATGTATTGTTTTTTTCTCAAAAATTCACCATTTTTATTAGCTTTAGTTTGGTATATTGTTTGTAAGGATCAGTGGCTTAGAAGTACCTAAGGAGCAAGTACTGAAATGGGTGGCCTCCACTGCAGTCACCTTCCCAAAGAAGTCCCTTAACTTGAAACAATATATATTATTTTACCGCTTCTAAACCAAAAATTAAATAAATTTGTATGCTACAAACAGTTCATAACAGTAATAGCTCATTTAGTTTGATATCTCGTTCATTCAGCCTTATTTTTGGGTATTTTTGTCAAGTAGTCAAGATTTTTGATGTACAGAATTTTCTGATATTTTGAAAAAATCTGAAATTTCTGAAGTTCCTCCAGAGTGAAAACTGGACATTATAAATGTGCATTGGTGCACTAGCCTCATGCCATAATGTCAGTTCTCAGCTGAAAAATAGTGTGGCGGGCCAATCAGGCCCATGGATATTTTCATCCCCTATTACCTTTGTTATACATTCACTGTGGCAGAAACCTCGGACAAGAAAATCCAAGGATTTCGGTGGCACCACTATCATTGGAGAAGCACCCGCACCCGTGTCAAGCCCACCTGCATCGTACTGTCTCAGTGTGGGGGTCATCCAGATTCTCAATCCACTGTGATCAATTATATCTTAAACAAGCACATATCATATCATTTCATTGGTTACCGGTAGTGTATATTTCTATATTCTGGAATTTCTATGAAGCTTTCAGGTGTTCTTAAAACTGGTTTCCGAAACAAGAATGCCTTTCAGTCAGTCAGGTGTATCATCCGCGTAAAAACATTTACAATCAAGAGGAAATTGACTTCCTTTCATTTGACCATGATATTGAGTTACCTTGACCATGACCTTCAGATGACCTTGACTTTCAAGTAAGTTTTAGTGGAATATAAGCATACAGTAGTAAAGATTAGGCAAAATATGTCATTTTTTCATTTTACCTTGACCCAAAGACCTTGACACTCAAACATGACCTTGATGTAATCAAGATATATCTGTATGCTGAAAATGAAATTCCTAGCCAGTCAAAAAAATTATAGCCTGAACAGACAGACAGTGGCACGAGTTTTCCCTACATTACATATTACATAAAGTAAGCATTGTTGCCAAAAAGAGGCTTATGCTGGGAAGAGCAAAATTAATTCCAGCAAAAAATGGCCTCCAGTGGTGATTCCTACTCTGTGATCTACTCTGATGCTTGTCCACCTGTGCTTGCCAGACATTTGTCAGGAAATCTTTAAACTGAAGCACCACTTTTCATTTTTATTTCTATACTCTGCAACTTTTTTAGTTGTAGATGCCCCCACTGGTAAAGGGCATTTTTCATGTAACAAATAAATATCGAAACTTTGTTTTGAGAGGGCGGTCTACGGATGGTTTGGTGATCCAGCTTAAGATAAACTGCACAAACTGACTTTAATTTAATAAATTTATTTTCGGTTCATACGTTCTGACATGCAACTTACCTGCTTTCAACTCAGGGTTGTCATAATGCATTTCAAGTTTAAGTAACGATGGTATACCATCCTCTCCCATGGGATATCCAATATGTTCGGGAAACCAAAACCTCTGAAAACCCTCTTAGCAGTTATTATAACAAATTAAATAATTACACTTCCATTTTAGCGACTCAAAGACAAGATGAATCCATCTCAATAGTACATACAGATTTATATTTTCGAACTAACTCATATGATTTAAAGTGTCAATCAGACCTATTGACACTTGTTGCAATCTAATTTGATTTTGGATCTAAGCAAGTTGTAAAGAAATGATACTGTTTTCTTTATTAGAAGAGAAGGAGGTGAATCAATTCTTACTCCACCACCGACAGCCCACGCGTACATTACTGTTATGCAATCGTCCATGGTATGTCCACGTTCATACATATAGCAATGTCCATGATACCCGACTGCTTCATCCACTGTTTCAGGATCATACTTCTTCTCGCAAGCAGAAAGGACAATGTGGTGAACCAACCACTCATGACCTTCCTCAATAATAGGTTCAATCTACAAATGTGCGTGAAAAGGGGCAGTGGTTGGCTAAGCGGTAATTGTGAGTGTCTTGAGTAAAATTCATTAACATTTTAATATTACTTGACTTTAAAGTGATAGTTTCATTCATTTGACCATATTCTGCCATTTTTTGGAGTAAATTGAGGTATTCTTTTTTAAAATCAAAACTGCGCGTACAGATTGCCGAATTCATACGAACCATGACGATATGATGTTTTTTGTCGAGTGTTGGGGATCTGAAAGCTTGGCACCAGTACGTTGTATCGTCATGGGAGTACACATGCCCCTATGGGAAGCAAACTTTCGTTAAACCTTTTTACCTTCAATAACAGAAAAATGTACGAAAGTCTCGAACGTTAATTTGGCCTGGGTAAATTGAGCTTATTAGAAGTTCCATTCACATAACGTTTCATTACACAATTTAGGTCTAATTTAGGATGACTATTTGAATTCTAAAGTCGGACAATTGTTCCGAGGGCTCGTATTACATTTACTGTACTGACCAAATTTCAAGAGTACTTTTTGGAACAGTTGTTTTTGTTTTAAATAGATTTTTTACGGCCCGCATACGAAGTACGATGGGAGGTTATATTTTCAGTTTGTTTGTCCCTTCACCGGGGGGAGGGGGTACCCCAGTCTCTGGTCCCATGTCCCTTCTGGGGGAGGGGAGGGGTACCCCAGGCTGTGGTCTCAGGTCCCTTCTACGGGGTACCCCAACCTAGGACAGTGGTACCCCGCAGACAGGACTGGAGTACCCCATCGCCCGGCCAGGACTGGGGAAACCTCCTCCCCCTTGCCTGATCTTGTACCTCTGACATGAGGAAATCATGATGGAATGCATCATCCGGAAGTTTGGGCTCATCTCTTGGAGGCGACAGCAGTTGTACACTTTTTGATCCTTTCTCTGTATGTTTTTGTATCACATTGCCAGATGGGTCATCGAGATTGAAGGAGAAAATCAGTCTCATTGTACCGGACTGTAAAATGAAAATAAAACTCCAGTCGTCCTTGATTAACATTCGTGTTTTTCATTACGCCACACATGGGTTTCCCTGCGGGAAACAACCTATTTTGAAATAAATTTAAACTTTCTTCCGAAGGGTCTGAAACACCCATGAAAGAAATGATTTGTAATATTTTTTGGGGGGATCAGCAAGAATATTGCGTTCAAACCGTGATGCACATGTCGTCCGAATCTCCCGTGACATGTTTTCTGGAAACTTGCAGAATTGTGAATTCACCAGATTCTTGAGAGGAAATCAGAGTCCAATCTTGACTTTCATCAACCAGTGGCTCAAATTCTCCTGTAGCATGTCGATCCTGCAATTGTGTTGCAAAAAAATTCCCTCTTTCAAAGCCATGAATTAACAAAAACTTGACTCTTGAGGGCAATGTTCTAAATCCACCTATGTTTTAAAGGTAAATTAAAGAAACATTACAATCTCTGGACATTTGCGAGGGTTTCACAAGTTCCTGATTGAAGTTTTATAATGGTGGTCAGTGAGTACATTGTTTTGGAAGTGTAGTAAACCATTCGATAATACAGCCACACAAGGAATAGGAAATAACAGCAGAATTATGGAATGAATGAATGATATTATGTTTGTCCGAGATTAATGACTAAAGTATCCAAAGAGTCCAAATGATAAAATGTAAAGGAACAACCTGGCCTTACATGACAACACCCACTGAACAGAGAAGCACACCATGCAATGACCCAAAATGGAGAACGCTCCCATGTGTAGGCAGTAACCCTACCAAAAAAGTCATCATGAGCAAAGAGGACATGGATACGTTTGTATCTTGATTGATATTCCTGTTTTTCATTACCAACTAAACAACACCATGGAAGACAGAAGAAGACCCAATGATGTGGAATCAAAGAACACAAGCCCAGATGAACCAGTGGAAACACCAATTCCAAATGCAGGTGTGTAGGTTTCAAATGTCTTATGTGCATTTAAATTCAATACATAACTCAAAGATTTCATTCTAAGGTGGAGTAATAAAGATAGGAAATGTTCAAATTTTGGTAATGAAATAGGTATTGGAAAACTTTTTGTTACACAGATATTCAAGCTTTTTTCAATACTTTCATCATGTTCAAGCATTTTGAAACATTATGAAAATGTAATGAATGCATTGTGATAGGAAACGAGATTTAACACATAGATAGAACAAATAGATACACATTTCAATTGTTTTCAACCAATGGGCATGGGTATAACCTGTGTATATGTGCGTACAGATGCTACTTGTCTGAGGAATGAAAGGGTATGGAAATTTCGATGATAGCGAGTGACGAGAAATTTAATTTTTATTCAAAGATGGGTTTCGAATTTTATAGAGAATTTTACTACATGCAATCAAAAATATAAGGAACTATGGTACACAGGTAGTATTTAAATGGAACTACACTGTCACTCAAACAAATATTTTAAAATTTTATTCTGAAAAGCCAAGGAAACGAAATGGGAAAAGTGTCGTGGGGTTTCCAATAATAGAAATTACAATGCACACAAACCTAGATAATTGATACGCAATGGAAACAGAAACTTATGATTCAGTTACATGTTGTTCATTACTTTTCAAGTCTCAAGGCTTGTTAACTAATTAACCCGAACCCTGTGCTATTGTTTCCATTTGTTGCGTTTTTAAAGAATTAACTTTGTAAAAAAAAATTCGAGGGTCAGTGTGGTCATTTGTTCGATTTAAATGAAACTAATGCGGTGGAAGTACCAAAATTGTCCTCACCTAAACGCAGAAATAGGAAACACACCAAGACATTTGACCAATGGAAATAAATGTACTTTTTGCAGATCTGTATTTTATATGTGCTGAGGTAACACATCTGTGCCTAAAATGCGGTTCATTAAAGTACAAATAAGATGTACTAGAGAATTGAATTCTTGAGACTAAATCAAGTGCAATTGCTTGGGTAATCCAATACTTTAGAATTAGCCAGTCCATTAATGCAACTGTTATAAAGATTTGCAAAGGCTATTGAGATGCTATATAATAACCTCGAGGGAATTTATTATTTGCTTCAGTTAGCCTGCAAAGATTGGGTTCAAAATAAAAAAGTTCTGACTCATTATTTCTAAGTATTTTGGCATTTAACCAGGAAGCCGCAAAGTATTAAGGCAGTGGATTCAGTTGTGAGTTCAAATATAGATTTTTGGTTCGCTATTTTTCATCAAAATATTAGGCAGAAAGCAGTTAGTAATCATCACCAATATGACGAATTGCATGCTTTTTCATTTGGACATATTTAGACAAATATAGCTCGGTCCAAATTCTTTCATTTCCATGTTGTCATCGGGGAATCTTTGGCCAAATAATAGGTAAGCCACCCCCATCCTTTCACCCCTCAATGGAACTAAGGAACTTAAAGAGTGAAAAATCACGTGGTCTAAAATATGTGTGAAAGATATGAATTGTGTATCCCGAAAGTGCAAATATAGTTAAAAATTAGTAGTTATTTCTACACCAGTGAACATTGTAAGTTTTCGATCTGCTCAGAGTCACTTTCGTCGTGTGGCTACTTATGACAATATACTGACACATGATTTTACCCAAGTAATTGCCTAATTGAACCATTTCTGTGCTGGTCAGAAACGACAAAAATTGATCGAAACTTACCGTGAAGTGACTTTCTCCATTTTTGACCCATGCTATGATGACATCGGATCCTGCCATTCCTCCGTTCGGACTTAATCCAAATCCAACCCAACCAAGAGTTTTTGCGTGAATCTCAAACGTAATGGTCGTGTCATCATATTTCCAGAAAATATGGAAACGTGCTTTATCCAATAGTTCAAGAGAATGTGTGTAATCGTTGGAAAGTGGATCCACAGGATCTTCTGGATAAGTTAAATTTACTGGAACTGCTGGATCTATTTTCTCTTTGTCAACATCAAAATTCAGGTTTTCAAATGCAGATGGGCAAGCTGTGTAGATGCTGTCATCAATATATGGTTCGGTGATTTTGGGAAACCTTTGAAACAAGTCATCGGTCTGAAATCATTAGAGAGGAGCATCAATGAATGCTGTCTTGAAATTTAATTTTGTACAACTGGAACCCCCCCTCCACCAAAATGAAGAAATATAACGCTTTGGTTTGATGTGTACATTGTGGCTCTTTAAACAATAATTAATCTCCAAAAAAGAGGAGGCTGTGAAAATGTAATGATTGCTGATGAAATTTCCATTTTGTTGTCAGTTCTGTAAATACACTCTTGTTGCTTTTCCTTTGTAACAATAAGGATTTTTTTCAGTTTGTTGTTGCTTCGAGACTTTTGTTTGGTAACATTTGGCTGCATAGCTTGTTTGATTTGTAGTTAAACGAACAAAATTTGTTACAGAATGAACAAAAATAGGTAGGGTAAACACACTTACCGAAAAGTCAATTCCATTTATGGACAAACATATGTGGTCAGTGTATCCCTGTGTACTGATCCTTTGCATTCTATCTCTTCGTAACTCTGTCCATTCTATCCAACGGACAACATCGAGGACACCATTACCTGACACAGACAGTAACGCAAGTAGTGAGAACGTGTTCATACTGTCCGAATGAATAAATAATAAATTAGGATACACCAATGTGTTTTTTCTTTGTTGAGTGACATACCGGCCCTTTCTGGTGGGTCATAGACGTATCGATAACATATTTGATGGGGATCATCCGGAAACATGTAACATCTGTAAATTCAATAAGAGGGACGGAATTGCAAGTGTTTCTTTCTTATTTTAACTTGAAGTACTTTCATCACTCTTTATTTGAATAAAATATCTTCATGTCTATTCTGAATATCATGCAAAAGTGGTATTTTGTGGGATTAAAATATGAAAACTAATAGTAAAAATATGACACAATTAGATCAGACAGGTCCATTTTACTCACCTTGTTTTTAATTCCTCATCATATGCGATGAAATTAGATAATTGTGGATAAGTTGGTAAAGTCTGACAAGTATGGAGTGGAATATACGGGTAAAATAAAATAAAAGCCAAACACATTTCATCTTTGGTTCCGCGACCTCCCTGCGGTATAAATACAGAATTTTTTTTCGCTTTTTCAGTGATTACTGCTATTTTTTCAAAGACTAGTAGTTTGGCGTAAAAGGTCTCGAAAAAGATCGGTTAAAAGTGTACATACAAAGATAACTTTATCTCTGTCTTCCGTTCTGTAGGCACACTCAGTGATCAGATGATCGCCCTGTAACACAAAACATGTTTAGGTCTGTATCAGCCAGAAATTATATTAATTGAAGATACTGGTGATGGCGATGACGACAACGATGATTCATACCGGTTTGACGACTATTTCCTGAACAGGTGTCCTGAATTCTTGAAAGTTGAAGTCATAGGAATTGTCCACTCCAATTGGAGGTAACTCAACTCCATCCCTTACATGTCTCACTCTCATCCCATAGCCTGCAGTATGGCTGTGCAACATGTACGCAATAATCTTAATATCTTCCTCATTCACTGCGTTTATTGCCTGTAAACAAATTAAAAGAAATTTCTACGTTTTAAAACAGCTCAAATATTTTATATAATTTTGAAGGGATCAACTTCAAAAACTTCAAAGCATCCAAACCAATGCTGGAGAACTCGAGTTTTTCCTAAGTAACAGAAATCTGACATTTCTGGCATCTCTTATATATAAAAATACAAATGTACACCGTTTAACGCGGGTTTATTATGCACGGGCAATAATATAAGTTGCGGGCGTACATGCAGTCAAAGGGTCGGGTGGGGGGTTGGGTTATACACACGGGTACACCCCCAATGGAGTGGGGGGCATTTTGGGGGAGGGGGCAGGGGGCACATACCCGCAAAGCGGGTTATTCTACTAGTTTTTGTATAAAACTGACAACAGTGCCTTAAAATTCAGCAAAAAATAAAGTTGCCTCCAGTGGGAATCGCTTTAGAAGTCTAATGCCTTAAAAAAGATCCAAGTCCGAAAAAGTTAAGTGGAACATGAAACAAAAATCAGTTGAAGAGCTTCTATTCAACACATGTCTGGGTGGCAGACTGGATAAGACATTAGACTTCTAAAACTCTGCAGGTTGGCGTTGTGAGTTCAATTCCTACTGGAGGCAACATTATTTTTTGCTGATTTTGAAACCTCTTGACGTCAATTTTGTACAAAAATGCCAGAAATGTCAGATTTGTGTTATTTAGGAAAAGCTTGACTATTTACTTGTTATGATGTAAAATTCAAAATAGGTTAGCTATTACGTTTATTGAATTTATATTTGTGTCCATTTATGTATGTTTGTGCGTTTTATTTTAAAAATTAATAGAGATCACATTACCTCAGCTAAACATTGGCCGTGGCACATTCCCTGTGTTAGGTAACCGTCGGATCCAGGTGGTACAATCAAAAAGTTTGAAACTGCAGTCCCCACCGAAACAACACCCGCGTCGTATTGCCGAAGTGTTGGAGTCAACCACAGTGTCAGTCCACTGTGGTCACTCACATCTTGAAAATGAAGCAAATCAGTGAAACACTTGCGCCATAAACAAAAAACTTATCAACAGTCGTGTTTTCCTATTTTGGTTTTGGATCTAACTGAATTAAATGAATTAGACTAATCCATTTAATTGCACATGAATACTAGAATTGACTATTCATGGATAGGTGAACTCTTCATTTGCATTATCCATGGAGCAGTTCACTACATAATGTGCACTCTCCATGGATAGTGAAAAATGAATTTGCACTATCCATGGATAGCCATATACATTATGTGTGGACAAAATACTATTCATAGATAATAGATTCCAGTTCCATGAATCACTTGTCTAATTCAACTAATTAGATGGATTCACCTAATTTCAAAACCAAAATAGGAAAAACACGATTGGCACATTCTACTGAACACTTAAGTGTTTTCTGACTTGCAGCAAATTCGTCGTGTTGGCTTCAGCTCAACAGATGACACAAATCACTAATTTTAAATTTTGATGCAAAATCTTTGTCTTTGCTCCTCTTAAAGGTTTAATAGATGATACTGAACATAATTATTGCAAAGCACAAAGGGTGTCCATTGACAAAATGAATTTAAATTTACAAGTTTTATTTGGTCAAACGTTTTGATGAGATAGAACAAAATTCAAACATGTGGGTTGCAGATTTTAACACGCTGAAGGCTTTTAGGTTGTCTCAGACCAAGGATTTCAGCAGTCTTGGTGAGCCAACAAAGACCACACCGTCTTGGTGAGCCAACCCAGCCCATTGCTAAGGGCTGTTGCTATGACATGTGATTTCACTGACCAAAGAAAACTTCTGTTACAAAGAAAATAATAACCACAAAAATGGCACCGTTTCAAAACTTCATTTTAAGATAGAAAACTGCTGTTTTAAGCCAGAGATTGACATGGAATACAATAGTAAGTTGTGTTAGAATAAGAACCATCACCTCAGAGTAAGTCTAGGTTAACTAGACCAAAGTCCTTGGTCTGGGTTTTCAACCCAGACCTCAGACTTTGGTCAGCCAACCTAGATTTCCTCTTCGGTGATGGTTCTTTAATCCAAACAGGAGAACCATAAAAGGTGGGTGAAAGAGCAACTAACTGGTTCAAACAGAAAAACCGTAAAAGACTGGTAAAAGAGTAACTAACTGGTTCAGAGTTGTCAAGTTGTCCACTTACTTTTTTGCAAATCAGGATTATCATAGTGTACTTCAAGTTTAAGCAAAGACGGTAAATTTCCCTCTCCAAGGGGGAAGCCCACATGGTCTGGATACCAAAAATTCTAAAAATAAGTGGCACTTATGCAAGGATGAAAACAAGTTTCGCATGTGTAATTTTGAAAAGGTGCACAGACACCATTATAAGTTTTACTAAACATTTCACATACGTAACAGCATTATGGCATGTAGGGTAAATAAACAGGTTAAACCCATTAGAAATGCTTTATTCCAGACACACCTTTTTTGCATGAACACATATGGTTTCATATCAACTGTAATAAACTTTAATAAAAGATGTAATTTATTCACATTCGTCATAAAAAATGAACTAAGGATTTAGGTTCTTTTACCCCTCCACCAATTGCCCAAGCAGCAATAGTTGTTTCACATTTGTCCATGGGTCGTTCAACATAGTCCTTCTCATTACTTTCTTCATCATCATCATCTTCGTCGTCATCCATGAAACAATGCCCGTTCGTTCCATGGGCTTCCTCAATGATCGAAGCGTTCATTTGATCGTAACAGGCGTAAACCACGATGTGGTGTACCAGCCATTCATGTCCCTCCTCGATAACAGGTTCAATCTACATGGATTGAGATCTTTTATTTCATCCATGAACACGTTTAAATATCAAGATGGAATCATTGAAATATGTATGTCTAAAACGTTTCAGAATCTGATGTAGCCGTTAGTTAGACAATTTCGTGGGGAAATAAATGACACTTTAGGTTAACATTGCCCCTTGTTTTATATTTCGAACTGATCAATTTTGCTTCTCAATTTGATTAAAGTGAAGCAAAAGTCTTCATATCGCACAGCCAGATTCAATATCAGCAGATTCCAGTAGTCTGACTTTCAAATGATTATTCACCACATCAATAATTTCTCCTTTACAACATGAAAATTCAAGAATTCATTTACGGTTTTTGTTTCATTTGCAAACATGTAAATCGAATCTTATTGCCAAAAAATCGATTTTTTTACCCCGTTAAATGGTATTTGTCAGCAAGCAAATAACGGATTATTTCCAAAGAAACAGTTACTACGCACCATAACAACGTGATGTTTTTTCTCTAATGGCGGGAGTTTAAAAACCTTACACCAGTATGTTGTGTCTGTATCCCACCTGACAAATCCCTACAATTAGAGAAATCATTGTTTAATTCAGAAGCTTGGATCAACAAACAAACGCATGTGATTATAATCAAGATCTGGACACACATTTGCATTGGTTATATTTACATTAGACATAACTAGATCCATTGAAAATGCATCATCTGGTAAGGTTGGTTCATCTCTGGTTGGCGACAGCAGGTGAACACTCTTGGATCCTTTAACCGTGTGTTTCTGAAGAGGGGCCGTGCCCCCGGAGGGATCGTACGGATTGAACGAATAGATCAATCTCATGGTACTGTCCTGCAAAAATAATTGATGTCATTGTCAACATTGTTGAATTACAACGAACTTCTCATGCACTAGAATGTGAAATATTTTAATCATTTGGCAGAATTGGCCAGCAAAAGGCACAGTAAGAAAATATAAATTATACCGTGATGCATAAGTCATCAGCATCTCCTGTGACATGTTTTCTGAAAACTTGCAGGATTGTGTATTCACCAGATTCCTGGGCGGAAATCAGAGTCCAATCTTGACTTTCATCAACCAGTGGTTCGTAAACACCCAGAGCATGTCGATCCTAGAACGAAAATCATTACTATTGAAAAAAAAACGCAAAATATAACCATTTCAAACGAATTCAAAAATCTTTTTTTAAAATTTTTAGAGGACACTTATAAGTCCTTTTTGTGAGACCATTGATCCTTATTTTGGACTTCCGGTAACGTCTGCCCTGGGTTTAAAAGTCAGGGTGAATCCCTCGCTCCCGTGCTTTGGCTAAATTCTCTTCAAAGTTAATACTGAGTCTATCAAACAATCGCATTTTCACAAATATCATGTGTGTGAAAAAAAGTGTAATTTTTTTGTCATTTTTTGGATTAACTACAGACCATTCAGTTCTTTCCGCTGTTTAAAACTGGTTCAAATCAGTTGGCTTATCGATTATAACTACAATCTATAAAAGTCTGACTACTGATCCATTGTAGTACATGGCAACATTTATTTTTGACTTAAGAAGCTCGTTTTAATACCAGTCAGGGAGTCAGAATTTGACTTGGACAGTGGTCAGAATATTCAAAACTGTGAAAGTTTTTCTCATACCTTACGCACTTTCAACCAACTTGCCATATAGCCATGTAACTCAGATACCATCACTAATTTGTATGCTTTATGCATTAATTCTCTTGATAACTGCAATGTTCGGCAAATGTGGTATGTTCAATTACGTAAGATTTAATGAACAGGTTAATTGTGTATTATGGGGAATTAATAAACTTCGGGGTCTTTTCGCTGTTCATGAGAGGTGTGATTATTTTTAAGTAAAACCCACTGCTGCCAGCACTGAGTTCTCCTTAAAAATGACACCTGCCACGAAAATTGGCATCTTGAGTGCATTGACCCAGGTGCACTAAACATTGCACTTTTCCATTCTGAAAAAAAAATTGTCACAGCATAGGCTTGCGATACATGTTACCATATCAGAATTTCATGTAGATTGCAATAAAGTAACTTTTACAGTGATTTGAAGGAAATTCATTAGCCATTTTTGGTAATTTTACCTTGTTTTTGGGACAGCTAAATCCAAAAATTTCTTCATTTTCGTCAACTTTGGGTTGAAAAATCCACCTGAAATAATCATCACAGAACTTAATCCTTTTGCACACAGACAGATAAGTATCCAGACAGTAACCAGTAAAAATTTCAGAGAGATTCTCGTACTCCTTCATGTTAAAAAAATAATCCAAAAATACCAATATTTCGAACGGAGTGATGTATGTGATTGCCCCGCCAACTGAATGCTAAATGAGGCTGGGAAGGCCACTGCTTGCTCCTTGTCACTCAGTGGTTCTCCGCGTGGTGTTGTTCTATTCAGCCAGCCAACTTTGAAGGCCTCAAAGGGTGCCAATGCCTTGTCACAAGACAATGAAATTTTTGCACAAAAAAGTCTCTGGTCCTAAAAGAACCGACTTCAAAAAGAAGAGAAGACCATCAACCCAGACCTACTCTTTGTGCACATGAGTTTTGGTCAAAATCGCTCAACCTAACAAAGAGATAATCAACATTATTGTGATTCTAGTGAATAGTATAATACCTCAATTGTCATTTATTAAAATAGATAAATAACTTCTATTCATGTATTATCAACATAAAACATCACTCCTCACTATGCTCATCGTGGGTTCTATAAGTTGATAATACACTCATAGGTGTTATTTATCTATTTCTTAATACACATAGCTATGTAGTGGAGCGTGCATTTATTATCCAGGGTACACAATTGACCTGTTCATTAAATGTCTTAAATCACAGGCATGCCAGGAGTTTGCCTTTTTGGTGAATTTGTAATGGTAAATTTTTTCTTGATTTTTTAAAATTTTTTTTTGAAAATAGTGGTGTCGCATATCAAATGAAAGAGGGTTTAATGTACATTAAAAAATTTGTGGTTTCAGGGGTATTGTATCATTATGAATAACATTAGTGTGGGGATTTTTATTCAGTTGGGGATGCCAATGTTACGTGTTATATGTCATGTGTTCAGTGAAATGCATGATTTGGTTTCGTGGGTGACTTGAACATTTCTCAATTAGGCTCATTTGAATATCAATTAAATGGTAAGATTTGAGTATTAGGTATTTTTATTGTTGTGATCATTTAGGGAGTGCAGGTTTGGGCATTTTTGTTTGTGGTGTCTTTGAGTGAGGATTGTGTGTGTATGAAAGTAGTGATGGATGACTCGGATAATGATATTTTGTGGCTTACTTAAGTAACCAGTCTGGAGTATGGGAATGCCAATTTTGATGTTTGTGCAAGATTTATTGAAGAGGATATTATTGATGATAAAAAAGAAGGTCTTGTCAGTCTAAAGGAAGGTGCTGGTTGTAGTGGAGTTCAAGTTTTGTGCGATAATGTTGTGGCAGAAGACATCTCATCGGATGAATGTGTGGACAATATGTAAGTTTGGGTTGATGTTTTATGGCTAGTTTTTTTTTTTGAGTTTTGTTAGGGGTGTCATTTGTTTCATTTTAGATGGTACAAGATTATTATTTTTTTGTAGTGATGTTGTTGAGGTTGTCAAGCAGTCACAAATGAATGGGGATGTATGTGAAATGGAGAGAAACTTGGAATTGGTTCATCAGAAAGTTATGCAGAAAGTGAAGGATTGTGATGGTATGAAGAGGAAAATTCATGAGTTTAAGCAACCTGAACCTGACAGTAACATTGATGACTTTAGTCATAAGAAATTCTCACCAGCATTTAAAAGAAGATTATGTGGGCTGTAAACTTGTATGGTGGATGGAGGAAAAGTAGAATTGTGAAGAATGATTGTGATTACAGAATTTTCTATGCAGATTTAGATTTTGTGAAGTCTTTTTCACTTGATGATTTGTGTTTCTCATTGTGTCATTTTGTCAAGTCAAGAAATTAGATGGATCTGAGTATCCACATAATACAATTAGAGAGTTAGTGATGATGATACAGATGTCTTTACATGAGTCTGGGGTTTTCTGGAAATTGTAAGATCAGCAGAAATTCATTAATCTACAAAATGTAGTGGACAATACCATGACACAGAGACATGCAGAAGGGTTGGGTGTATGCAGAAGCAGTGATATTATTAGTTTAGATCATGAAGACAAGCTGTTTTTTGGGAACTTTCTTGGCAATGATAAACCAGAAAAATTGTTAAAGACAGTCATTTACATGGTTGGTATGCATTGTGCATTGTGTAGGGGGATGGAGCATAGTAATCTTTGTAGACTTGGGTGTGATTCACAGTTTTTGTTTATTCTTACAAAGAAAATACCCCTGAATAAGTTCATACCCAATACTAACAAACAATCAAAATCAAAATAGAAACTATTTATTTCTTTATTTGGTGTCTGAATAGAAAAATAAAAATGTGGTGTAAGATGGTGTCCTGTGAGTCCATGAGGATGTGGTTATTAACTTGCTTAAGATTTTTGAGACCTGAGAATCAACAACTATCCCACAAATTTTCTTTGCTTGGCCTAACCTTTTCTTTTATTATTCTGTGATTAGTGTTCAAAATTGCTCACCACTGCTATTGTGTATTAATTGGGCCCTTACTCATAGGTCTGTATTGATGGAATGGCCAATTTGCCCTTTGAGACTGATTAAGAGGCCTAGAAAGTCAGGGAGCAAAGCCAAAACAATAGGCAGGGGAAGGGGCAAGTAGCACGGAGCAACCAGCAAGGCTCTTCCTGAGCCTCATTGCTTGTTTGGCTATCTAACCATATACATCAGTGTGTAATTTTTGGAGTATGAGTCAACTTTAAACCCATGGAAAACACACTAATACTTGGAATTTCTCTTTCATATTTAACTGGATATAGTCAACACCTAGGTCTATGTGCATGAGTCTGGACTGAGTCTGGATTACTAATATTTCATGTGGATTTTTTAATATCAAAGTTGGGGAATTTGTTGGATTTAGCTGTTTAACCATTTCCAGAAACAAGGTAAAAAATACCAAATTCAGGCATTTTAAGCAATAAATTCACTGTTTTTATATTATAATTGTCCTTTTCAGTCAATTTTACCCTGGAAAGATGTGTTGCACAGGTACTGAATTGCTAAAAAAGTTCAGGTGCAGAAGTGTCAGAAGAAGTGGCATGTGCCACTTTTATTGAAACCCACAGCTTATTGTTTGTTAATTGCATTGAAAAACAGTACACAGAATTACTAAGAAGCAGTGGGTTTCCTCCAAATTAATCCCCTCCTCTGATGAATAGAGGAAGGTGTCAAAAGTCTTTAAAAGTGAGTTAAATAATTCTGGCACCTTTCGTCTATTCAGAGGAAGGCATCCTACCACTTGATAATTTCACCATGGATGCCTTTTATTCTCCACAGAGAACTATCAAGAAGTGACACCTGCCACTGAATATGACACCACTCAACCTGGGTACACTCGACCTTGCACTCGACTTTCTGCAACAAAGAGAAACTGAAAAAGAATTTGATACAGGTATGGTACAACTTTTTGGGATAAAATCAACTAATTAATACATTTATGAAGTAATTAGAAAGATTAGAAACACTTTGCAGTATGAATTTTGGTACTTTTAACCTTGTTTTTGGAACAGCTAAATCCGAAAATTTCTGCATATTATCCAAATTTTAATTAACAAAATCTCCTACAAAGACTGGTAGCAGAACTTAATCCTTTTAGACACAAACAGACAAGTATCCAGACAGTATCCAGTAAAAAATTCAGACAGATCCTGGTACTTCTTCATAGTTTAAAAATTAATCCAAAATTGGCAAAAACACAGAATGCACACACTTAGTTGTGTACGGTTAGATGGCCAAGCAAGCAATGAGCCAAGGCTCTGTGGGACTCAGTGGCTCTCCCCAGTTGATGCTTTGCCTTAGTGCCTTTGTGGCTCATTGCAGTCCACTTAAGGCAATTTTTTTGAGATTCTGTCACCTCGGACAATTGGCCCTAGGTACAAGGAAGGTACCTATTCACTGGTGAGTGATTCTGAACATTATTCAGCCCTGCAGAGAGGCAATAGCAAGGCCAACCAAAGATAATTTTCTAGGCCTTCAGTCATCTAATAGGGGATCTCAAGGTGCCAATCATTATTTAAAATTGTTATAACACTGGTCAGTCATCTTTCTTTTTTTTTTTTTTAAAAAAATTTTGTAGGACACATGTCCTTTTTGCAGGGCTGCTGATACCCCTGTTTTGGACTTCTGGTGACGTCTGCCCTGGGTTTCAAAGCCAGGGTGGATTCCCTTGCTTGTGTGCTTACTCGCCTGCGCACAACGGATTCCCCATATTCACCTCTGGTGTGACACCTGCCTTTTCCACCAATATGGGTGTACACTGTATAAGCATGTATACGGGATGGCTGGCCTGGCTTCTCTCACATGCATCAGGATTTGAACCACCAACGCAGTGGTGAGCTGCCTAACGGCCACTCAAACAAATTATTTTTACTGAAAAGATTCTGACCAGTGTTTTGACATATACTTAAACAATTGATGGTGTTCAGTGTATTCATGCAAACTAATCCACTCCTCACTTTGCTCGAATACAATGAAGTCCATTGATTAACCCAGACAAATCTGAATTTCCCTTGGACTTAAGCTTGTCCGAATTGTCTGAACTTCCCGCAGAGTGTGTCACAAGTTCTTTCCTTTTTCTAACGGAAACCTATCTCGCGAGTGTGCATCACGGTGCAAATAATTAACATGTCTCGAAGGCGAGAGGTTCCTAACCGGTTAGGAGCACTAGTTTCTCTAAATCTATGGTACAAGCTTTGACCTTTAGACGTAGTTCATCCGATACAAATAAGAATCTCCTTCCCTAAATAGAAGAATATTTTGAACCCTTCTTGTTACGAAATAGGAGAACATTGGGGTCATTTCTGTTTGTGATTCGCACAGGCCAATGAACATACCGTATTACAAATTCAAAACAAATATGGGACTGAGATTTTACCAGTTTTGGATACAGGATCAACAGTGAGGAACCCCGCCCCTCTTCCAAATATATGAGACCTTGAGATTTCACCAGTTTTTCCCACATCATCAAAAAACAAGGAACCCACCCCTGAAAATATGGGACCTTTATAGTTCACCAGTTTTGGATACAAAATCAAAAACGAGAAGCCTCCCCCACCCCACCCCACCCTACCCCGAAATGAAATACTAAGGGATTGGAATGCGCGGGAATTATTTTGAGCCACAGTTCAGGGGCGCCTCATTTTTTAAAATTTGTTTGCGTAAGGACCAAAATATTATACAAACCTTTTGTGGGATTTGAAATGAGGCCCTCAAACAGTCAATTTGGCAACAAAACCACATGCTGGAAGTATTTTCAGTTATGTTGTTTATCTGTCTGTCTGTTCAGGCTATGTAACCTTTGAACTACTATAGCTAGGAACTTGACAATTACTAGGTGAAATTTGAGTATCAAAGTCAATTGCTCAAGCCCAAGGTCAATTAAATAAAATGACCTGTTTTACTTAATCTTCTATTCGCTTGTATTCTACTGAAGCTTGGTCAAAAGATGAGGGTCATCTGAAGATCAAGGCCAATTGAGTTTTTTTTTAAAATTTTGTATCAGAATCATTTGATTAGATGAATTTGCTGAATTCAACTGGAATCAGTCAACCATGACTGTAGGATAGTGAAAGTTTTCTGTGTCTGTCACTCACAGCCTGCTCATTTGGTATAATGCCTGACTGCTGATCAGTAGTTTGGGGGTTCTAAACTCGCAGAAACTGGTTTTCGTAAGGGAAAAGTTTGTAGATTACAGTTGGTTGTATTGGTTATTGATGTGGGTTTTGAAAATTAATGAGACTTCATGAATGGCGCAGATATCTCAATACAGACGAGTTATTTTGCACAAAAAAGTGAACCAGATGTCATCACCTTCTAATTGTTTTTCATAATGTCCCACAGTGAATAGAATTCTCCAATGAAATATTATAATTAATTAGTTGAACTCGATGAATTTTTTAATTCAGAATAGAAAAAAATGAAATGTTGCTTTCTCGGTGTCCAGGTCATGTTTGTTAAAACAGAAATAAACACATTTTTAGTTTGTTTTAATTGTTCAGGTGATATTATGGATCAAATGTTTAAATTACAAAATGTCTGTAAAACTTTTGTTTGATAAATTTGTCGAAATATACCGCTACTCGTCAGAAGTTACAAATGAATTTTTTCGCATTTTTCATTTGCCAAAGTTGAAGATTGTTCATTTATCAAGTTCATTGAAAATAGGCGGGAGTTAAAAGCAACCTACCGAAAAAAACTCTTGTCCATCTTTGATCCAGGCGATAATAACATCAGATCCAGCCATACCTCCATTGGAACTTAATCCAAATCCTACCCATCCAAGGGTTTTTGCATGAATTTCAAATGTTATTGTTGTATTATCATATTTCCAGAATACATGGTACTTTTCATCTTTCACCAACTCAAGAGAATGCGTGTAATCATTTGAAGTGGGAACAATTACTGACGCAACTCCAAAAGTTAACGAAACAAATACAATGCAGTGAACAGTGTAACGTATCATTTTAATAGACAAGTTATGCTGTTACCAAATTAAAGCGTCCAATGTCAACACGACCCTGACAGTTTTAGTTTGATAAAGTAAATTATTTAACCACGTGACTTCACGGTTTGTGAAGATTCTGAACTGGTTACATCAAGTGTTTCTCAAGTGTACGGATAGTTAAATGACGAAAGAAGAGGATCCAAATTTATGCACAGAAACAGTGAGCCGATTTAATATTATTTAAGATAAAGTTTGTCAAACATATGACAGAAATGTCATCTGCAAAATTTTTGATCCCTGAAAATTAACCACCATAGGATAGTACTATTTTCAGTTATTTTTTTGTAGCGATGTTGTTGAGGTTGTCAAGCAGTCACAAATGAATGGGGATGTATGTGAAATGGAGAGAAACTTGGAATTGGTTCA
>JBCAUG010730743.1:495-12009 GCA_038406175.1 Haplosyllis leylae | reverse complement strand
CTACTCTGGTAATTTTTGTGCGCACTGAATTCGATCCAAAATAATAAATATATTGATGATTACATTGTGTTACTATCAAATAAGTTCTCTGAAGCAGCACTGAATACTGCGGCCAATAAATAAGCCCTTTCTGTAGCTATCAATATCTGTAGCGGTGAGTTTAGTTTTCTCTATATTTGATAAACTATCTTACTCAAGTCATGATACTAAGATGGAAAGTGTCAGTTCAGCTTGGGAACATTCGCCTAGAAGAACTCACAATAGTAATTCAGTAATTGAAATTATACAACGAACAGGGACCCACATGTGCATGTCAATTCATTATAATTTTCATTTTGTTCATGTATAATTTAGTGACAAATAATTTGAAGAGAAAACATCTTTGGTGGAGGTACGATTTATCTGTGGAAAAAGTTAAATGAAACTGGATTTTGAAAATTATTTATATATACACACAAAAATATACATCGTTTTAATTGTCGACTAATGATGTAAGTATTTTCAAACTTTTTTTAAAATTTTTTTTGGAGGACACATGTCCTTTTGTCGGGCCACTGATACCCCTGGTTTGAACTTCTGGTGACATCCACCCTGGGTTTCAAAGCCAGGGTGGAATTATCGCTTGCTCCCTGGCTTGCCTGTGTGCTACTCCTCAGATTCACCTCTGGTGCGACACCAGTGAACCTCTTGATGTCCAGCATGGCAGCAAGTGGCATTCCAAAGCAGAGATAGGATTCGAACGGGAGACCTCCCGCATACTAAGCAGACACGCTATCCACTCGGCCACCACGACCAGCTCGTTGGGGAAAAACCTAACTTAACCAATAGTAGCACTGGTAGCCTGGCCCACCCCCTCAACACTCCTTACCACATCCACTATTTCAATATCGTCCTCCTCCTCATAATAGTCTGCCAGGTCCTCGTCTGCATTGTCATCGTCATCATCATCGTCATCCTCCTCACAGGTGTTGTAGCTCCATGTGAGGAGGTCCAGGGGCATTTCCGGGTCAGGCTCTAAAGTGTGGTCATCCAGGGGCGGTTCTGTATTGGTGATTCATTCGTGGTGTCCGGGGGAGTTTCTTGGTCAGGTTTCCGTCCTTTTTTGTCAGGTCACTGATACCCCTGTTTTGGACTCCTGGTGATGTCTGCCCTGGGTTTCAAAGCCAGGGTGGATCTCTTACATGCTTTCTTGCCAGCGTGCAATTCTTCCGATTCACCTCTGGTGTGACACCTGCGAACCTCTTCATGGCCAGCATGGCAGCAAGTGGCATTCCCTACATGCATAGCAGAGGTAGGATTCGAACGGGAGACCTCCCGCACACTAAGCAGACATGCTATCCACTTGGCCACCGTGACCGGCTCTTTGGGCGAAAAACTTAATGTAACCAATAGTAAAGAAATTATCATTGTAGCTTTCTCAAATCCCCCACGAAATACCATCAGAGAAATCAAGAAAGTAAGTTGTTAAATGTTTCACCATTCGTGTTTTTCCTATTTTGGTTTTGGATCTTGCTGAATTAGATGAATTAGACTAATTGCACATGGATACTGGAATTGACTATTCATGGATAGATGAACTCTTCATTTGCATTATACATGGTAGTGCAAAATGAATGAGCACTCTCCAACGACAGTGAAAAAAAAATTGCACCATCATAAATAGCCAAATACATTATGTGTGGGCAAATCACTATTCATAGATAATAGATTCCAGTATCAATGAAGCACTTGCCTAATTCAACTAATTAGATGAATTCACCTAATTTCAAAACCAAAATATTAAAAACACGATTGTTTAGTTCCTCTTATTCAGTGGATTTCCTTTAATCCATGTATAGATTATGTGAGTTTTTCCACAGGACCTTATCAATATGTTGATTTTTCTAGTGCAATTTCAATAGAGGAATCGTTGAAGGTAATTATTCTGTCATATTCAAGTATTCGATGGAACCTGTTATTCTTGAATTTTTGCAGCTAAAAAAATGGGTGTTTATTTATTAATTCTATTCAAGTCTCATTTCAAAGCAAACAAAACAAGAAAGTCCTCGCATTGGCAGTGAAGTACAAAAGTACAAAATTACAACAGAGTAGTATCTAATTATCACACATCATCATCATCATCATCATCATCATCATCATCATGTGCGTGTGTGTGTGTGTGTGTGTGCGGGGGTGTGTGTGTGTGTGTGTGTACGTGTATGTGTGAGTGTGTGTGTGTGGTGTGTGTGTATGTGCTGAATATGTAGTTCCCAAATGATTGTGTTTCTTGTTGTCAAACAATGTCGGTTGGACAGAACAGAGAAAAGGACACAAAAGAAAATGGAGTTACATCTACAGCTTCTATCGACTCTGATCATCATTTACGGCACACGGGCCTCCATTGTACCTGGTAAATTCAGGAAGGTGGAACCATGTGAGACCATCACGGCAAAAATAGCAGCTGAACTAACCACCAGATCTAAGATACAATGCTCATATAGGTCTGTCGTCTTAAATTAGTGATTGACGTATCGAAATTGTATTCTAATAATTAATTTTTCTAATAGAGTGGAGAAGTGGATGACCAGAAATAATATGCTGTAATAAGGAGGACATATTCATTCTAGGTGTCTGCGTACACAGAAATGTGAATCGTATAAATACAATGTATTAGGACAAGGAAACTGTCTTCTGATTCAAAGGAACTCTACGGCGGAAGAGGGACAGATATTTGAACCGGAAAGGAATAGTATCATCTATCAGAAAGGTGAATACAGTGTAAATAATTAAAAAATGACGTCATGAACACACAGTTCAAATGGTGTCTTGTGATGTTGTTAAATGACGTCCAAAATGGCATCATGGCAACGTTCTGTGTAAACAAATTCCAACCAATGAATGCAGGTTAAAGTAGGCCTATCGTAAAACTGCCAAAGGCTCATGTTAAGGGCTGGGACAGGATGTTGAAGTAACCACTTTCTCTGTATTCCATTTGTTTGGATTGAGAAGGAAACATGGATGTTCAGATTTCTGTAAAAAGCATTAGTTAAAATATTTTTGACAAAAAAAATGGTGTTAAGAAGTGTTGGAAAATTGCAATATCTTTGTGAGAATGCAAACTTCATTTGAGCACGCTTTTACTTGATTAAGACTCTGAGGGAATATGGACTCCACCCTCTGGATGGACAGGACCTGATGCTGTCCTCTACAAGAGTCTTGACAACACTATAGGGTTGATATTGATGGAACGAGCTAAACAGAAGGCTTATTACCCACTCATTTGTGGACAGGTATGAGTCACAAAGTACATCTCGTTTCATTTGTTACCTGATGCATCTCTTATCTGTGCTCCAATGTTTCAAGGAAAGGTTAGGTTAGTACAAATAAAAATGAGCACCTACATGAACATTTTCAAACAAATAGAAACCGATCAGCAGATATACAAATTGTACTTCACAGCTAATTTCTGTCATTCCAAAGGTGAACTGTGCGTTGAATTTGGATCGCACAAGGAAACAATGGGTTGATCTAGGGATCCATACTGAAGTCTGCATGACCCGACCAGACACCTGTGGTGCAGCAGGTGGCGCCATCAGTATGTGGGTGAATCTGGTTGACTGTCCTGGTAATTCTGGAATTCTGTCCACACGTGAATCTGGCAAAACATCATCAGCAATTTATTGCACCTCTTCTGGCATGAGGTATGGCTTTTGTGTATTTTCAGGGAAAAAATTTAATTATTTCTCTTCAGAGTTTGCACAAAGAAAACATCCAACTAAAATTTGTTAAAAATGACGTTGCGTCCTTGACCCAATTTGTGGCACGTGCAATGACATCATGACGTCGTGGCAGCATTTTGTGTAAAGAAATTCCAAGCAATGAATGCAGCTTCAAGTAGGCCTGCTTATCATAAAACTGCCAAGGCCTTTAACATCTATCCCAAGATGTTAAGGGTTTATCAACTCAGCCAATAAGGTTACTCTAACGAGCCACCAAAAATAAATCTTCAAAAAACAAGACACCAATAAAACATACCTGATGATACAGTTTCTTACAGTAATACAGTTAAATAGTTATAATCTTTTCTCTTTGAATTCAAGTTGAACTGTATTCAAAGCAAGGCATTTAAACATACCAATATCATTTGTTATATTTCAGGGTCCAAGTCAATCTGCACCATGGACTCTTTATAGCATATCCCCCTAGACCCATCGGATGGTCCCAGATCACGGTAAACTTCATTGGACCAAACGATGGTGATGGAATCAGGATCTTCTATGATGGAGCAGAAGTGGCAAGCGACACCAGTAACACCACAAAGTCACTGCCGGCTTCAAATGGTAAAATTGTTGTAGGAAAACGCCTCATAGACAGAGACTACGCCTACTCCAGTGTGCAGGTCGATGAATTGATCTTCTTCAACAGGGTCTTGACAAATGATGAAGTGGAAACAATATATAATTCAATTTAAATAGACAGTTACATTCTTCTTTAATGCTTAGATGATTCAGAGGATCAGAAATGATTATTAGTGAGACATTTTACTCCAGTTTTTAATTATATAGATGTGTTCTGTAGAGTTCTATGGAATTCTATAGAATGTGACAAATCACTGAAGCATGAATTGGGATCCATTTGAATGTTCTCTCTGTTACCTGTGTTTATGTGGCGCTCTGCTAGCACCTCTGACTCTTAAGCAAGAGGTAGTGGGTTCAAATGCCACTTTTTTTTTACAAATTTTTATTTTAAATTCTATACAATTCTACTCGACTGATTCATTTGGTATCATGGCAAACTGTCTTCAATAATAATGTACATTCTTTCAGATTTTAGCAACAACTAGTTTATGAAATTTCTAATCATTGATACTCAACCCACAGGTTACTTTATCTGTACTTTTCTACGTTTTTCAAAGGTGACTGTTCAAAAACAAAGAATCTCTCATTTAATTTGTTCTTTTAATTGTCTTTGAAAAGTAAACTTCTCTTCTTAACATTACTGCCAAGCAACAGAAATGTCACGGTAATCATGTTTTTATTATTTTGTTTTCGGATTTTATTGAATTAGACGAATCAGACCAATTCATCTGAAGTGATAAAACTGATTGATATTCATGATTGGTCTGAAGTTTTTGCAACCCGTGCATATGGTACAACTGGGACAATGGTGTTCTGTATTAGGTACTACTCTCTGATGTGCACAGTTTTATGTTTTTATGCTATGTAGAATTTTGAACTATGAAATATTGATAAAATCAAATGCCTACTCCAAGCAAGTTTTTATCAATACATTTCTTCTATTTCAATAAGCGGGATGTTATTTAGTTTCTAAACTTGAATTATGTCCGTGTTTTTCGTAAATTACCAGCAACACAAAGTTGACAGATCTGACAATTTCTTCTTTACATTTTTTCTCTCTGTTAAATTTACTGTAGGCAATGAAATTTTTTTTGTGGGGTATGCAACTAAAACTTCTTATCAATAATAAGTATCAAAAGAACTAATATTTCAAGAAATGAATAAGAAAATTAAATTTAAACTAAAATGCAAAAATGCCAGATCTGGCATTCTGGCAATTACGGAAAAACAGGATTAATTGCATCCGACCATTGTTTTTGTTATTCTTTGTACTTAAGGTTCTGGGTTTTTCTACAAGACGGAAACTTCAAGGTTTATCGTCCCAGACCAATTGACTGGTCCCGTGTAGTGCTGAACTACATTGGACCGAATGATTAGAATATCTTACAATGGGGTTCAAGTGTTGATAGACAAGACCAAGGTGACAGATTCATCCTCTGCTGGAGATGGTTGAATTACTGTAGGAATACACTACACCAACCAGGACAAGTGGTACTCTGGCATGCTGGTTGATGAACTCATTAACCAGGACAAGTGGTACTCTGGCATGCTGGTTGATGAACTCACTAACCAGGACAAGTGGTACTCTGGCATGCTGGTTGATGAACTCACTAACCAGGACAAGTTGTACTCTGGCATGCTGGTTGATGAACTCACTAACCAGGACAAGTGATACTCTGGCATGCTGGTTGATGAACTCACTAACCAGGGCAAGTGGTACTCTGCCATGCTGGTTGATGAACTCACTAATCAGGACAAGTGGTACTCTGGCATGCTGGTTGATGAACTCACTAACCAGGACAAGTGGTATTCTGGCATGCTGGTTGATGAACTCACTAACCAGGACAAGTGGTACTCTGGCATGCTGGTTGATGAGCTCACTAACCAGGACAAGTGGTACTCTGGCATGCTAGTTGATGAACTCATCTTTTTCAACAACATTTGCATTTGATGACATTCAGGTGATGTTAAATACAGTACAATGAGTGAACATCTTCAACATTTGTCATTGATCAAATTAATTCTATGTTTATGTCTATGTTACAAGTTTGTCTAACAGTTGTTGAGGATCATTCATGTTCGGATTTTATTTAAGAAACTCAATTTGTTACAAATTTTAACTGGTCAAAACACATTTTATTAAAACAACTTAAACATTGTAAGCTCTATTCTGTAACTGATACTGACTCAGACAACTTATGTATCTTCTTCTTAGTCACCTGAACAATCTACCTGAAAGATCAGAAACATTAACAACAGTCAGGCCTAAACATTAACAACAGTTAGGTCCAAACATTAACAAAAGTCAGGTCCAAACATTAACAACAGTCAGGTCCAAACATTAACAACAGTCAGGTCCAAACATTAACAGCAGTCCGGTCCAAACATTAACAAGTCAGGTCCAAACATTAACAACAGTTAGGTCCAAACATTAACAACAGTCGAGTCCAACCATTAACAACAGTCAGGCCCAAACATTAACAGCATTCAGGTCCAAACATTAACAGCAGTCAGGTCCAAACATTAACAAAAGTCAGGTCCAAACATTAACAACAGTCAGGTCCAAACATTAACAGCAGTCATGTCCAAACATTAACAAATCAGGTCCAAACATTAACAACAGTCAAGTCCAAACATTAACAACAGTCAAGTCCAACCATTACCAACAGTCAGGTCCCAACATTAACATCATTCAGGTCCAAACATTAACAACAGTCAGGTCCAAACATTAACAACAGTCAAGTTAAACCATTAACAACAGTCAGATCCAAACATTAACAACAGTCAGGTCCAAATATTAACAACAGCCAGTTCCAAACATTAACAACAGTCAGGTCCAAACATTAACAGTTAGGTTCAAGCATTAACAACAGTCAGGTCCAAACATTAACAGCATTCAGGCCCAAACATTAACAACAGTCAGGTCCGAACATTAACAACAGTCAAGTCCAAACATTAACAACAGTCAGGTCCAAACATTAACAACAGTCAAGTCCAAACATTAACAACAGTCATGTCCAAACATTAACATCAGTCAGGTCCAAACATTAACAACAGCTAGGTCCAAATATTAACAACAGTCAGGTCCAAACATTAACAACAGTCAGGTCCAAACATAAACAACAGTCAAGTCCAAACATTAACAACAGTCAGGTCCAAACATAAACAACAGTCAGGTCAAACATTAACAACAGTCAGGTCCAACCATTAACAACAGTGAGGTTCAAACACTAGCAGCAGTCCAAATAGATTAATGGAGTTGTTCCTAAATAGAGCAGAACGTTCATTGAATTCAGTTCTCTGTCTTCATGCTATTGTTGTATCATCTCTTTTAATTTAACATAATGTTGTCACTGAATTTGATGAACATATAGGGGAAACCCAAATGATAATGCTGAAAATGAAAATGAGGAAGACCCTGCGATTTTGTATGGGTCTTAGAGGCAGGTCCATGAAAAAAAACTGCATCAAGTCATTGACATTTGTCCTGAAACGGAGATAATTGCGCCAATATTGATTGCAGCACAGCTGATATCTCTTGCCATTCACTGTTCTGGAAGTTTAGCATATTTACTTATTGATAATCTATTAATATCATTGCAGAATTTTATAGATGTAAAATTGATTAATAAATATAAGACGACAGCGCCTGTTTTGTTAAAAATAGCAGTGTTTTCAGTAAATAGTGGTCGGAACTGAACAAATATTAGCAGAGGTTCAGCAAACAAGCTCCTGTTTAGGTAAATATAACGAAACATCTATTTCTAGCCAAACATAATCATGCTTGTCTATCTTCGATTAAGAACATTTCAGTTTCTCCGTTTTTATTTATAATAATAATAAATTATTCGAGTTTCTTTTACATGTAAGTTCAACTGGTACGTTGTAGAGCTGTTTTAACAGCTTTGCTCTTTAAATGGGAAATATTTTTGGGTGAAATCTCACAATATCTCACAATGTTTGAGAGATTTGAGAGAATCGAGCACTCTGATTGGCTGAGAGGGGTGGTCACATGACTCTACAGTGAGATTTGGGGAGGGAATGATGAGTTTGGTTGTTCCCACGTGTGGAATAATACCAAAACAGCTCTGCAGAAAGCCTTCTGGCTTTCTTGTTGATAAGTTAAATTTGTCACTTTTTGAAGTATTGTTCTTTTTTCTATTTAAACACCACCACCAGTTTGAAGTGTGTTAACTAATTTAACAAATTTGTGAAATGATCTTACCTACCATAAAGGAAAAGCCCGAATAATTTCATATTACGAGAATGATTCCATTCCACAATCGAGTTTTTCATGATACGCAGATCTGACAAATCTGACAGAAATAAAATACAAATTTTAAGAATAATTACAGTTTAGAATTTAAATGTAAGAGTTATTTAGTATTTCAATACTTATTAGATTGTGGTTACATTGTCAAATAATTAACACAAACAACAACAGGGAGTAGAAACCCACTTAAAGATCTGACAAAAATGTGTATCATGAAAAGCCAGAATATGAACCAAAACTTGGAGGTGAGTTTTGGTTGTAGACCTGGTACCTAAGGCTTGGTCTGAGACAATGAAAATCTCCTCTTTGGTGTACCTGTGTAGATATTAAAATAGATACCTGAGCAAATATTTCCAGAAACCAGTACGAATTTTCAATTGTTTTACATATTAACAATTATCACTAACAAAATTTGGGAGAGAATTTAAAAACGGAAACTTTAATCAACTTCTTATTTTGACTTTGATTAACGTCAGATTTCTGTTATTACACTCGAGTTTTCCCGTAATACACAAAGTTGGCCATGTTGACATTGTTGTGTTTGCCTAAATTTGAAAATATGAGAATATATGAAAATATGAGAAATTCATCAAATTAGTTAGAATTCAAAACACCATTACAAATGTATATTTACTTTAAAACTCATTGGGTTCTTAACTGTTTCAAATTTATTTACATCAGAAGTTGTACAAAAATGCCAATGTTGTCAACTTTGTGTATCACGGGAAAACTCGACTGTGTACGTCATATATTGAATATGGGAATCTTCCCTCCTGAAGGCTTCCTGTTATTTTTGAGCAAAATCAATGTTATTGTAACGAGAGTAAATGTTCTGTACATCCAGGGTTTACACTTACTGCGCATGACTCGTGAAACTAAACGCTCTAGTTGGCACGGAATTTGACGATTCCAAGAATCCAAGGAATGTTTCGCAAGTGAAAACGCAGAATGAAATTGATTAACATTGATTTTCAATAAGTTTTTTGCGATACAGAAGATCATGCACCACAGTGTCCAATTTTACCCAATTCTTCTAATGATCACAATGGTTCGTACAACACAGACATCCATTGTCCACAAAGGATTCAACAAACTGAGATCAGTGCAGAGATTTAAGGGAAAGATAGGAGTAGAGCTAAAAGCAACATCTCTTCAGGAGTGTGTACTCAGGTGGGTATAGTACAAACATTACAGGGAAGGTAGGCACAAAACTAAAGGTAAGATGTCTTCAGGAGTGTGTACTCAGGTGGGTATAGTACAAACATTACAGGGAAGGTAGGCACAAAACTAAGGGTCTACCCAGACCAAGCGAAAACGAAAGTGATTTTTGCTTTCGCTTTCGCTTGGTCTGACTTACCTGGTAGGAATCTATGTTGTCTATTGAAGCGAAATCGCTTTCGCTCCAATGGGTCCAGAACCCATTCAGCAGAGATCCATCCAAGTAATATATTCATATAAAATCGCTTTTGCTTGGTCTAGGTAGGCCTTAAAGGTAAGATGTGTGTGCCTGGGTAAGAACAGTACAACCATTACGGGGAGATAAGAACAGAACTAAGTGCAGGATCTATTTAGGAGTGTGTACTCAAACCACTGATTTTCCTTTTATTGAACAATTCATATTAAATACTGTATTTCTTGCAGGTGTTATGGCACAGAGGAATGCAGAGGTTGCAAATACAGGGAAGGAGGTGAGGGAAACTGTGTACTCATCTACAAGAACTCCATTGATGAAGAAGGAGAGGTATTCGAGAATGATGAAAACACTGAAATCTATGAGAAAGGTAAGTTCTTTATTATCAACTATTTGAAGTTGAAAGTAAAGTTGAATCTATTAATGGCCAGATAACAAGAGGTAGACCATAGAAGATATCCAATAATTCTTTTACTCAGTGTCAACTGAGTTAAATTTGATGCTTAAGCTAGGATCTGATTTTTATTCAAGCTCTAAGGTTAATTTCAGTTTAATTTTGAATATACCATGACAATTTTACAGTATTGTAATGAAAGCATGAATATCTTTGTAAAAGGAAATGAAATCAATAACTCTAAGTATGTATTCAATGAAGTTTGTAGTGAACAATCAGTTGGTACCTGGATTCAACCATCTGGATGGACTGGATCTTGTCCTGTTCTCTACAGGAGCTTTGACAACATGGATGGATTGCTATTCATGGAAGGAACTGAACATAGGAACTATGCACCAATGGTGGCTGGAAAGGTAAATATTACAGTAAATTATTTATTTTAATGTCAACTAGCTGGATAGAAATGTATTCTGTTAAATAAACTAGAATGAATCTTGTTCCATTCAGAAAAGGCATCTTTTCTATTTCTTGTATTCCGGAAAGCAGTTTTAATACTACTGACTATGCTCATCCAAAATATGGGAAAGGTAATGCCTTGTATCGCGGGGGGTGTATTCAGTATGGAATTTGTATGGGGCTACTCAGCCTGGCTTGTATGGGACTTGTACGGGGGTACTCAGCCTGACATGTATGGGACTTGTATGGGGTACCCAACCTGACTTGTATGGGACTTGTATGGGGGTACTCAGCCTGACTTGTATGGGGTACTCAGCCTGACTGGTATGGGACTTGTACGGGGGAACTCAGCCTAACTTCTATGGAACTTGTATGGGGGTACTCAGCCTGACTTGTATGGGATGTACTCAGCTGGTGGGTACCCAGTCCTGGGGTACTCAGTCAGAAGGTACTCAGCCTGACTTGTATGGACTTGTACGGATACTCAGCCTGACTTGTCTGAGGGTACACAGCCAAGGGGGTGGTACTCAGCTGGGTGGAGGGGTTTACTCAGGCAGGGGTACTCAGCTGGGGGGTATTCAATACGGGTATACGGATACACCCCCACCCCCCCCCCCCCACCAGGATAAAACATCCTCACCCC
>JBCAUG010730732.1:0-12009 GCA_038406175.1 Haplosyllis leylae | reverse complement strand
TTCCATCTCTTTTGGTCCATTGGTTAATGCTGTAGGGTATGAGGGGGTGGAGTAGGAATACAATGCCACATGTCAGACGGTGATTGGTTGTACTCATCACGCGATTTGCTGATTGGCTACCGGGATTGTGCATGTGCCGTCTTTGCACTAATTGGACGTTGATTTGAGGAGATAACAGGGTGCACATGATCTTCACGTGATCAGAGCGTGATCCCTGCATGATCCATACAGGGGTTTTGGCGGGAAAGCCTGAGGAGATGTTTGAGACATGGAATGACGCTCTTTTGGCCAACAGAAGCCAAATACAGGTGCGGTTTCGCTCCTCTCCTCAAACTTTTCGCATGAGATAAATCTCAACCTGTTACAATAATTTGTCAATATCAATTGTTAATTTTAAAGTTTTTAAATCAAAGCACACTAAAATTTCCTTTTGTGAGATTATTCAAACCAAGTTTGCATTTGAAATGCTTTGAAACTCTGTGCAGACATCACCAAAAGTCCAAAACAGAGGTATGAGTGGCCTAACGAAAGGGACTTATGTCCCCCAAAAATTTAAAAAAAAAAGAAAAAAAATAAAAATAAAAATAAAGGTTTGCATTTTCCAGGAATTTCCTAGCAATAAAACTTATCTTTGGGTCAGAAAGTAGGAAATGCTAAGCCACAGACATTTCCAGTCAATGATGAATTCGTATTCAGTGTGAGTCAATGATATCGACAAAACACAATGTATTGTGCGTAGTTTACCTGACATTTATGTAATTATGAATTCTAAACACTGGAATCTCACTGACATGGATGAGATTAATGAGGCAATGTAGATAATCAATACAATGTTGGTATGTCTGCTGAAAACGGACATTTGTTCGCAAAGCAATTTTTTCTGGGTTTCTGAAAGGTATTTATAATATTATGTACATTAAAGTAGTTTTTTATCTAAACAATGTGGACCCATTGAAACTTCAACCGAATAACTGGATCTTGGTGAGATTCAAGATCTAAAAGATCAGATCAATTCACCTTGTGAATGAATTCCCCGGTGTCTGTTGATGAATTGGGTTATTAAAATAGAACCGATCTCTTAATACCAGTGCTAGATATATAATTACAAATGGTAAGTGGTTTAGTCAATTTCACTGTAGACATTTTGTGCACTGACTCTTGTTCTAATCTGTTGTGTCACGTGTTCAAGTAGATTTGCTCTGAGTCAAGTAGTTAAGCAGGCGAATAAATAAAATGTCGATACCTTTTTAGAGATTGAGTTAGCCACTACATACTGTTGTAAGATGAAGAACAGCAACAATTTCAACAACATTTCAACTTGTTTATTTGTGGGGAAAAAGATCTGACCTGGAAATATGTCTTGATTTTGAGCTGGATAATAGAGTTTTCCCCGAATTAGGACAGAAATTTAGCAAATTCAGGGAATCTGAAAACCACTGAAGCATGAAATAGGTTAATTTATAAAGATCTTCTCTGTGAACCGTGCTTTCCTGGCACTGAGGTTAAGTGCTGGGACCGTACACAAGAGATACAGTTTTGAATACAGCAATCCTTTTTTTTTTAAATTATAATTATTTTGTCACTGAATCCACCAAATTCAGTGAAACATTTACGCAAAAAAATCGAATACATTTATTTGTAAATTTCCCTTTAATCTTTGTTATTCTTGTTTTTTTTTTCAGTAGTTTGATTTTCTGTCAAGAACATTTCAACTCTGGGTGTTGATGGCACAACGCATTCATAATAAATGATGTGTTTTTCATGTGAGTTTAAAAACTGCCGTAACTCTATCGATAGATGTCAAGACATTCCGACTCCATCTATTTACACACTAAACTGATCAATACCTTGGCGCACAAATTTATAGACTAAACACACTTAGAGTATTTGTCCATAAACAACTTATTTATCGGTGAATGTCATCTTTGCCATTAGGGTAATTGCTGCAGGTGAACCATGGATATTTGGTGCGATTAATAGTTCAATGTTTATTGTTTGTGCTAGGAGACGTCATATAGTCAGAAAGGCTGGTAAACTATGATCGGCGAAGACCAACTCCACACAGCGAAAGGTCAAGAGCATTGTTGAGAGCCATGCTAGCAGCCAAGAGATCAGCAGGTGTTGCACCAGAGGTTAATCTGAGGAATCACGGGCAAAGAAGCATGCAAGCAAGGGATACACCCTGTCTTTGAAACCAAGAGCAGACGTTACAAGAAGTTCAAAACAGGGGTATCAGTGGCCCAGGAAACGTCCTCCAACTTTTTTAAAAGAAAGATGGGAAATGGTAAATGTGATACAAAAGTGAACTGACAGTTGTGAACCCTGTTACCATTTGGTCGGAAAACATGATGAAACGTGAGCTCAACTACAGGATATTGAACTGATCGTAATTATGGTGAAGACAACGGGACGTTTTTCAGATTTTTTGATGTTCCCTTCGTTTCCTGGTCTGAGTGGACACTGAAAACCTTTAAACAGCAATTAGTTCCAAGAAAACTAGCACGTTGTTCAAGCTCTATTCTTCTCATATTTTCGTACTAACGTTTGAATAAGGAACAAGGTATTTCCGAATATTTACCGCCCGCGTACGTAGTACGAGGGAAGGTAATAGTTTCACTTTGTCAGTCCACAGGGGGGGTACTCAGTCCCAGCCGGGGGGTACCCGAGCCAGGTCCAGCTGGCAGGGGGGGGGGGGAGGAGGGGCTTCTGGGCTTCTTTCTTTCTTTTTTTTTCAAAATTTTTTTTTTCAAAATTTTTTTTTTCAATTTTTTTTTTCAATTTTTTTTTCAAAATTTTTTTTTCCAAAATTTATTTTCTTAAATATTTTTTGGGGAACACAAGTCCCCTGGGATAGGTTTGCTATGTGGCAGGTGGTATGCCTCTTGCGTTCACACAGGAAGACTTTCTTGTTTACAAATATTATTTCTCTATTAAAATGTACAATTTTTTATATATACTGTACTAATATAAATTTCATAAATATCTTTTTTTCTACGCCCGTTTAGTCTACCATTCCAGGGTCTCACGAAACAATATAATGATACATTCAATTTCACATTGTTATTGTGAATTACAGACGAATGCAATAACAAAATTCATTCTGCACTATTACCATGACACCGCCATATGTCTAATTATCTATTGATTTGTGGAAATATTTACGTAAATCACACCGTGGACCGTATGTCTTTACTGACAAGGTTTCACTTTCCTATGATCTACTGACCATGTTTCAATGGCGCTAGTTGGAAGGTTGACAATTATTGTTATCTATCCGAATCTTCCTTCCAGTTACATGCACCAGAAAATCTATCATCAAACATGAGGAAGCTTCTTCTGATTTCTATATGTCTTCTGTGTTCCAGGCAAGGTTGCTACATCTCATCCAAATAGGTATAATTCAATTGGAAACTGTCCTTAACAATTGGGTAATGAAACTGGCAGTATACAATAATTCTTCGACAATCATGTCAGTAAATACAAACGGGTACACTCTGTGTAAATTCTGCATTGAACTTCAATGCGGCATGATTCGCTTTGCCGTACATCAGTGCTCGAACATAAAGCTTGTAATGCAGCATTTGATGTTTCAGTGCACAGTTTGATGGGATTATAGATAACAATACAGCATATAGTGCACTTTACGTTTTTTTTTCGTAAGCATTGTGATGAATCTAAAATAACTTTTGTACTTTTGGTCCTGTCATTCTGTAGAAGGAGGCGGGGCTTAAATAATACCTTTAAAACCGTCTGAATTCCACATACTGGGGAAGCACATAGGTACCCCTCTATTACCCTAATAGATGAAAGAGGGGTAAGGTAGATTTACTCCACATCACCTGGATGAATACAGGGTTATACCTTGCAAACCTTTCAGTTTGGGAAACAGCTTTACTCTATCCTTCCTGTTAGATGAAGCAAGGATATCCCCATCCCTTATTTGACAAAACAGGGTACCTCTATCCCTTTAGATAAACCAGGGACCCCTTACCCCCCTGAATGAAACAGGGCTATCATATTGCACGCAGTGCTGTGTGAATGAAGACTGAAGCACTTGAGATCTGCACCGTATCTAAATCCGCAAATAGCGCAAATATGGTGAATCTTGAGCGCAGTAAACTTGGATTTCTATTTTCATATATTTCTATTTCTTCTGTCTGAGCAATTATCGACGTGCATCTGTGATGAAAGGTCACACAGAAAAAAAACGTTCCTTGTGTAAACGAAAGCTGTGGAAATATTTACAATATTGTGTTCAATGCAGAGATTATGGTTCTTAAATTTAGTTTTTTTATATTCATATGGACTATTGTGTCTAGTAAATAACAAGTAGTAGATTCTATTTTGTTCAGTAGTTTCTTTATCACTTCCCTTATCAGGCACTGTTAAATGCTTTTATGTGAGCATCAATTTGTTCAAAGCAGTGTCCTCTGAAATCTGTCCAAAACCTAACTCTGGTTATTTTGCAAGACGTTTTAATTGTTGACAACTAAATGATTGAACGTTCAACGTTATTTTGGTTATTATTTTGCTGCGTTAAGGAGCATCTATTAAAATGCAGCGAGTGAAACCCATTTCGACATATTTAATAGGGTCTATGAAAACTATGGAAACAATGACTTGGTAGACCGGCATGTTGCCGTAGTAAATCAAACTGAATCAAACGGTAACACATGGGGCCAGACATCACCGGGGACCGTGTTCATGAAGTGCTCAATAAATTCACATTTGAACAAGCAATTGAATGTCACCAATTGCATTTGCATGGTAATATACTAAATAAACGTAGCGGAAAATTCGTACTTACAGTTTTCGGAGTTCCACTCGGTAGATTCGACGACCTCTCAACTGCTAAATCCATGTCTATCACAGCGTGCACGCTACCTTCCGGATCCGCGGAAGTATCCGTGTTACTATTCCGTACAATGATTTCCGGTATGATATGGTGCGTATTTCCGTTCTGGTCATGATCGCTCATCGGGTCCTTGTTCCAGAGTAGATCCCTTTTCTTAGGGGGTGGAGGGAGATTTATCTTATTGCTTTGTGTCTTGGATATGTTTGAAGAACTATCACCATTAGGGACGTACTGACCACATGACCTACATCTGGTCACGTGTTCATTGTTTACATTCTGAGCAGCAACACTCTGTAAGCTTTGACCACATTTATTGCAACACAGACTGTTTCCTTCCTTCCATTTACTACTTGAATCACTGTGAGACAAACCTGTTGCACTGTAATCTTCCTGTAGGCATTTACTACTCTTTACATTGGAGCTTCTGCTTCCATCATAGTAAGCTGTTCTATTACTGAAATCTGTGAAACTTGATTCCTTCTCATTTCCTTTCCCACACTCTAAACCAACATCTCCTGGGATTCCTCCAGGAATCTTCTGGTGCATTTGGTGTGTATCTGCAATGAAATCCATTTCTCTTCCTTCATGCTGTTTTCTCTCATGTTGTTCTTGTTGATTCTGATGTTGTGATTTCTTATCTCTCATAATTGACACATTTGAAAATCTTGTTTCTGCAGTTCCATTATGCATTGAACCAACAGTGGAATCTGAGTCAGAGGAGCAGATGGAGAGATCATCTGGAGTCATGTCATTCTGGCTGCTATCTGAGCAATAATCCTCCTCCTCTCGCAGATGGGAACTGGCCTCCATATGGATTTGAGTGTCATGTCGCGGGCTATCAATGTCATCATTGTTATGTAAACTGCTGGTATCTGTGCTCAATAGGGACATTGATGCCGAGAGAGGTGAATCGGGCCTCATGGATTCCAGTGTGTGCTCATGATAAGCCATTCTGCTTAAGGTTGAAGACCTTTTAGAGCTGTTGTCAGAATGATCAACAACTTTATCTGTCCCTCTATTAGAATCAAGCAGCTTCTTTGTCACTTCACTTTTTTCACTTGGATCTGTTGAATCACATGATTTAAAAGAATGGGGAGATTCCTTTAAAGAACCGTCTCCATTATTACCACTCTTGCCATGAACAACTTCTTCTAAATGAGCAACAACTTTATTTGTCACTCCATTTGTACCCAGCTGCAGGTTACAATTTGTTACATCACTTTGTTCACAACAACTACCATCACCCCCACGTCTACAACCACCATCAGCACATGTCCCTTCCTCCTCCTCCTCCTGCCTCTGTACACAACTAGTAGCTGCTACTTTACTTGATGTTGTAGTTGTTGGTGTTAAAGCTAAAGCTATTGATCTGTTGCAAGTTTGATCAGCTTCAGAACATATATTGACACAGTGTTCAGTGGGACTTGGTTGATGAGAGAAGGAGGAGGTGGAGATGGAGGTGGAGGGCTCTATGAAAGCTGTATTGCAACCTGTGCTGTAGTCATTGGTTCTTAATGTTAGAGTCCTAGACACATCCTGGGGCACGGGAGATGTAGCTCTATTATTATCACGCCCTGAGATGTTTCTATTATCTACATCTTCGTTTTTTGCTCGCACGGTAACCGTAGCTGAACTTCCTGAGATGGTGCAATCTGTCAACTCATCTCCATTTACACCTGTACAAAAGCAAGACAAAGTTACCTCCAGGACTCCCTCATATTCGTAAATATTTACATTGAAACGGTGCGCTGGTCGTGTATAGTCGGAAATAAATGATGTAAAATCAAAATGCTTTTTGTAGAAACCACTGGGGCAATCAATACAATGTGCGAAAAAGATTTTGCAAAATCTGAAGAAATGTTTTAATTACATTTTTATTGATTCTTTTTTTCAACTGGATTTTAGTTTTGCACAGCTTTCTTTAATTGTAATTGTAATTGTAGCGACTTTTAGCTTTACGTTTCACGAAACGTGAGGTGTGCGTTCAAAAACACGTTATTCTCTTAGTCACATCTAACGAATTCCTATCTTAAATCACACTTTAAGTAATAATAAATTCTTGAATGAATGAACACTGAGGAAATAAATAGCAATTACTTTACGGACATTGGCAAGTACGGATGAAACGGATATTAAAAAGTACGGAGATAACTTGGCATTCACTACTATACCTTCAATTGTCTGTAAATGCGGGTCATCCTCCTTGTCTGACTGCAGAACCTGCTGCCAATCTCCCTTCTCCTGCTCCTTCTCAATTGAGTTACACACCGACTCAATTTGTTCCATTTCCTTTTCATCCCTCCTACAAAGCCTATCACCATCCCTGATATCATTTGCCGCGGTCCTGCCATCTTCTTCTGCGGGGCTGATGTGACTATAATGGGGCCCTGCTATTACACATCCTCCGCTTATTGACAAGGAAGTGGAAGGAGGCGAGGAAGGTAGAGCCTGGGGGCTTGTGTTTGTCTGCTTGTCAGTCTGAATGTCATATCCTCTGCACATTTTTATCTCTTCAAGTGGAGAACCAATATAGGACTCTACAGGAGCTTGCTTCAGCTCAGAAAAAGAAGAAAACCTTTCAGATTGAAAGGCATTGCAATTTCTGTGGAGTGCTTCACCTTTATGTAGTTCCTCATTAATTGCAAGTTTCTTTGCAGGTGAAAAGCTGCCTGATTTAAGCAAATGATTCTTCTTATTGGCCTCATTCTGTTCTTTTTTATTACATCTAGCACATGGAGAACTTTGGCAACTTCCTTGCTCACACATATCTCTTTTGAAACTTTCTTCTAATTGACAGTCCTCATTCCCCTCATCCTCATGCAGCAGTCTGTGTCTCAGATTAGCATCATTTTCCTGTCTGCTATTGTTACACATTTCCTGTAATTGATAATCATGTTTTACATCAGCTTCTGGAGTCAGTGAGGCTTCTAATTTGTTCATCCCACAAAGTGACATTGAATCCTTCCTGGGCCCAGGACCCTCCTCTCCTCCTGTAAATTGTTCCCCACTTTGAGCCATCATTCTGCCAGTTTCTCCTGCAGTTCTTCTCTCCCCTCAATTGCACTCATGCCCATCAATCCAGCACATCTCTTTCGCAACACAGCAACACAACGCGAATTTCCTGGAAAATATAAGTATAGAAAACATCAAATTAAGTAAGAAGATTGAAATATTATTAAACAAACTCGAAAATGTCTGTAATCATCTAGCAGAGACTGCAGGGAAGGGGATTTTGCCAGGAAGTCTTCTTCCCTAATTGGCAAAATAAATTTGATTAAATCTAAAATAATTCCTAAGTATTTGTAATCTAGCCTTTCCAAACATTTACAAGTTCTTAGAATAGCCTAAGTATTCTATCACACTTGTTTTTCTTACACTGTACAAAGTAATTACAGACCGAGGCTCCGGGACGTCTCTATTAGTCCCCCGTGGAAAATCAGTTACATCTCCATTCGCACCCGTAGAACCCCTAAACGTCTATCAATTATATCTCAAGCACCTATCTACTGACACCTAAAGAAAGAATCCGAATGATGAAGTAGCTGCGGGGTAGACTAATGTAATATCTCATGTTTCCCTTGTTGAGCTGTGGCTGGTTTATTTGCTTATATAATTGGCATTACGTTTCCCCTGCCAGTTTTTGTGCTCTTCAAAGTCTGATAAAATCATACGGAAATATTGGCTTGATTGAAGAAGAGACTTGTGAACTAAACAATCAATTGTCGCCATCTACTTTTCTTTTGATTTGTACAACTTAGAAAGGTGATATTCACCCTGAGGCAAAGGAGATTTCTGATGATATGTTCAAACCTTTTGTAATATCACAATTTTGTTCGTTTGGTAAAAATATGACAAGCTGTGAATAAGATTTGTGTTTTGTGGTGAATATTTGATATCTATCTGTCTTTGATAATTCACCAGCATTGGGTCTCAATAAAGACGCATACCATTATTAGTCCTGCTGAGCATACTGAAGCATATGGGAACTATATGTATTGGGTAATTGAAACACACTCACCAGTGTATCATCCCAAAAAATGACTTATATAAGAGTGTTAATAGAACAGTGCAAGATTTCACAACTCAATCGAATTTTTAAACATAATCACTGTTTAAGGGTTTACAATGTACACTTCAAATTACCATTGACAATCGCGGAAAAGGATCGAGTGGTGTTGTAATTACATAAACCTCCACACATAGCCAAGGTTACATACAGCACAGGTGTCCTCATAAAATCAAATGAAATTACATAAAATTTACTAAAGTAGTATCACGGTTATTTTGCAACAAACCGTTACAGTGGATGAAATTCCATAAGTGTAGTTGTAAATGATAGATTTGTAAATAAGTCACAAGTTTGATGCACAACTCGAGAAGTGTTCTCCATGAACACCCGACGACGGTTAAGTGCTACTCGCTCCTTGAATGTGAGATCTTGCTTTCTCAACAGGCGATGCATTTTCTGCCACGAGGTCAATTACATATTGATTTCACAAGTGCAATCTGAGCAAATTTTTCAAGAAATCCATTAAATCAGCAAAAACGGAAATGTGGAAGAAAAAGCACAAAATCCATATCCAGATCCAAGGTCAATTAGGTCCAGAACGCGTTCAGATAATTTCCCTCAGAAACAACATATATTCCAAATAGTGTGGAATATTTCTCCTGTAAAGTTCCTTCTGGAAACCATTTCTGCTTTCACCGGGTCCTACAGAATGATGAAGCGAGATACACTGAATCAGTTTTACAATAAAAACCTCACAATCGAGTTTTTCCTAAATAAATTATGTGGAATCTACAGAATTTTGTAAAGTATTTTTGTAAAAAAATGGTATTTGAACCCACTATCTCTTGTGTGAGAAACCAGTGCTCTACCTGAACGCCTTTAGGGGAAAAGTCAGAATTAGACACCAACCAATCAGTGTTCTGCTGCGCTCTCGACCCTATTCACAAAATCTGTGAAGGTGGGAAACAACCGATTCAATTGGCCTATTTACGCGGGAATTCGGTGTCCTGTATCAAAAGAAATCTCCTAATCCAGGAAGGCACAGGTAACAGAGAAGATCTTTAAATTAACCCTACTTCATTCTTCAGTGATTCTACAGATTTTTTGAAATCACTGAATTCAGTAAATTTCTGTCCCATTAAAGAAAAAAACTCCAAAGTGGATCAAAGTACTTTTCCCAAAATTGTCAATTTCATGGCACAAAGAGAAATAAAGATGAGAAAAATATTTTGCCATCAAAATAACAATATCTTTCGTAAAAGTACTCTCGGAATACCGAGTAACAAAGTCTTTTTGCTTAACACTAAAGAAGAAACTTGAGAACTAAACAGGCAGGGACTTCCTAATCTCCTCTCTGCCCTTTCACACTCTTCCGTGACACCAAAGGAAATTAAAACGAAAATCGAGGAATGACGAGTGGATTTGTCTCCAAGTCATTCGGTACTAAAGCCTTTGTAAAAAGTACATACACCGAGTCCCCCTTAAAAACGAGTAACGTAATTCACAAATACTAGCTCGTTATAAGTGGTACTCGTTGTAACTGAACTTTTTTAATATCAGTCAGGAGTTTTGTTTCGAATTGAAAAAAAATTTTCGTTGTATTCGGGTGCTCGTTGTAACCGAGCTCGATAAAACGGGACCAAGTGTATTTCCATTCTTTTGCATCTTTTAAATAAATTAACTAAAATAATATTGAATATTTGGTGCCGAATTAAGAACTAGGAAGAGATCATGAGATGAGAGAAGAGAGAAATTCTCTCTCTGGACACATTCATTGGAAAACATTCATGACGTAAACTAAAAACCCAAGGATACAAATAACTAAAGAAATCAAGGAAATCTTTCTGATGACTCGTCCCCAATGTACGACAAATGACCATTATTTGCATTTATTACGTATGGGGAAAAACTGTAAAGCTGAATGTTGTCAAACAAGATTTTGAATGTGAAATCCACATAAATGGAGAAATCCATCATATTCTGTACAAAATGTACTTATCAATATGTGTGTCTGTATAACATCATTCCAATAAAGACTTTATCCTTGTTTTTTTAAAAGTATGTAGGACTGTTCTTGGTTCCCTTCTTTCTGAAGCTCAAGGGAATCCTTTGATCCTATTTCACACTGAAAGGGTTCATTAAGTTATTAACCCTTTGTATGAGGAGTTCATCTTTAATAAAATAATGGAATAAATCATCAAAAGATTAACTTCAAAGGAGAAGTTTTATCAGTGTGTATTAATAAAGTGGTTGCGCATGTGAAGTTCAAAGGAAATGACGCAGTAGTTTGAATGTAGTTTTATCTGTTAGTAATAAAATAGAAATAATACTTCGAAATATAGTTTAGGTGGAGGTAACCTTTGGTACCATTTTTAATCACCTATCATCTTGTCAGCCATCTTAGATGGCAATCATTACCAGAAATCACAAGGGTGGCTACCATCACTCATATAATTAACATAGAGACTTGCAACAAAAACTGAAAACCACTAGGTTTAGGTCAGTCTTCAACATGTTGTCAACCATCTTGGATGGCAGCCACCACTAAACACAATAGAAATGCTGCCATGGCTCTACCATTTTCTTGAATCAGTATCATAGAGATGAGAAACAGAAAGAAAGCAAAACGAAAGTTTTGATTTTTTAAGATATTCATCCGTGGCTTGTTAAAACAAAATAATGCAGCAACAGAGCAGCCTGATAAAAAGTCAAAGTGTCTGATAGCTTAGCAGGTGTAGCACCAGCAATAATCTGACTCAGGGCTTCTACAGATCCCCTAAATTATAGACAATTCTTTGAAACCCAAAAAAACATTATTCTATGTGTACTAATGTTTTTGCGTTCGTTTATAACACCATACAGGAAAAAACATACATTTTTAATGAAGATGCCTAATTCCATGTCATGAGTCTAAAACGTTTCTGTTTGCTTGTTGTCCGACTAAAGTAAACAAATAGATTCATCATTGTTTGTCAATGAATTAAAGGTGCTTGTTTTACAATTAAACAACTAAACGTTAAAACTACCAAGCTGCGTTTAGAAACTTCAAAAGTTTAGAAAGAATAAAGGGGATCCACCCTGGCTTTGAAACCCAGGGCAGACGTCACCAGAAGTCCAAAACAGGGGTATCAGTGGCCCCACGAAA
>JBCAUG010730721.1:0-12009 GCA_038406175.1 Haplosyllis leylae | reverse complement strand
TTCAAAAAGTTTCACCATCCCAAATTTGAGAAAAATGAAGATTACCATTGATTTCAATGGAAGTTTGGTTCATCTTTTGGGTGAGATTACTCATTAATCAGTTGGTGAATGTTGCTTAAAATTTCACAAATGTCTCATGGCATTATTTTCGTCAAACGACTTATGTTAAATCTTTGAACAGCTGGTCCCAAAGAACTACCTTAAATCCGTCACTCTGTCAAAAGTCTATTGTCACAAATGTTGCCAAACAATAGATAATCGAAGTACTCATATTAATTTTTTTAGAATCTGTCAGATATATGTCAATGTTTGTGCAAATTATGTTGGTATCTATACATATGATTAACAATGAATTTTTTTTATGAGATACAATCGAGAGTCGAGCACTACCGTAATTAAAATAAACAGTGCCATGTGTCCTTTTCAGATTGCATGTTTTCAAATTACAAACTTAAATCTGTGAAATTGATTAAACTTTGATGTATTTATCTAAAATTTGTTCAAATATCAATATGCTAATTTTTGGCTGAATGCATGTCAAGAGGTGACACATGCCTAGTTTCTATCTAATTAGTCAGTGGGAGGGAGATAAACTGTCATGTTAGCCGCTATGAGGTTTGCAGGTGTTGCACTCGCAGGTCAATCTGAGGAATCTATTGAAAACAAGCAATTTATGAAACAGGCAAACGAGGAGTGTCACACTATGTTTGACGTCACCTGAAGTCCAAATCAAAGGGTTAAGTGCCCCTCTCAACCCCAAAGAGCATTAATTAGCAGTGTTCTTGGATAACCTGGAACACTACTAACACAAACAGAGACTAATCGAAAACACCTAAAAATATTTGAAGAGTTTTGACTTTTTGCCAAACACAATTCAGTATCATTAATCAGCATGTACTCTTTTTCTCATTTTGGTTTGTATTGAATTCAGGAATCTTGATGAAAGAGAAATTGGGCCTTAGAAATCGATTTCTGAGCAAATTGACGAAATTTGTTCAAAAATCATTGCAGGTATATCTCTAACAATTACCATAGCACTGTTCCACGGAAAGTGTCATTTACTGCACAGAAGACAATTTCTGCAGGGGTATGTGACTCCATTCAATAAGATAGTGGATGAGAATCGACATTATTACTTTGGCTGGTCAGTATCATCAATATTTTTTTTCCGAAAAAAAGACGAAAAAGAACTGGCATTTTTATATGCAACTAATCTGAAAAATGACTTTGAAAGGCAAACCTATCACAAACAATACTGAAGTTAAATCTTTGTTAAAAATATTTGATAAAATGTTGACCACCTGAATCGCAAATATTTTAATGCAATTCAAACTAGTGGTAGTAATCAATCCAAATGAGCAATGATCAGTGGTGGATCCAGGATTTCCCAGACGGGGGGGGGCACCAACCCCCAAGGTGGGGGCGCCAACCTATTTGTTATATCCGGATTCCAGAGTCTATTCAGAATTAAATTTAATAAATCAGTGTGAAAAGAAAGAACTAGTTGTTGTTCAATTTTAAAAAGTTTTATTTCCTCAGCACACAATCCTAAGTACAAGTTCTCTCTAAGCTGTACACACATCCACTACCCAGAGCTGCTGCATGCTCCTTTCTTTTGCTGAAGCTGCAACATGCTCCTGGTAAAGCTGCTGACCTCTGCAGCTGAAACCTTGAACTATCAACAACTGCACACAAATATCAGTACATGTAAGCTTTATTTGGCTAATATAACAGGGGCTTGCTCATTTTGTGCACTGGAACATTGTGTAAATCCGAACGCTTTGGTTGAATTTCACCCATGTTACCACTGGCAGCTTCCATTATCATCTTATTCTATGGGAAACCGAAAACGCTAATCAGATGTGAGTCCAGTTTCTGGTTTTCATGGAATAGCTGTGTCGGACCTTCCAAGCATAAGAATGTCACACATTTGCACCATGTAAAGCGCATTTATTTTTTTTAGATTTAATGTCAGTTGGGTTTTTATGCATAACGTACATGTCATGTCACAGGTTGCTCTGGTGCCTGGAAGATTTTACATGACCCAGAGACTTCAACCACAGAATCAATAAAACCTAATTTTTCCAGTTTGTTGCCAATTTCTACATCATTCATTCTTAAACCTTTGAGAGCAGAGTGTTTTCAGATGAGAACAAGTCTCTAAAATACCACTTTGAGTCACTTCTACACACCATGTGGTGAAGATTCAATGAGTGAGAGACTGCAACAGTGCAGGTGGAATAGATCGAACGAGTTAAATGGTGGATGTCAGATATGGCAAAAATGATAGAAAAATATGGTACAACTGGTCACACAAAATCCCTCTCAGCCACAGTAGAAGTTAATAACTAGAATGCAAATACTACACCTGGAATACCAGCGGATACCACATGAATGTAATGTTTAATTATCATGAGTTTCCATAACAGCAAACTATTTTGACAAAAGGGGCCTGTGAAGATTTGAACATCACGAAGACCCAAGAGCAACTGAAGATCCCAGGCCTGGAGGGCCATGAGGCACTGTAGCACCAAACCACAGCTCAGGGATGGAATAGCAATTTTCCTTAAGTATATTTGCATAAAATCTACAAAATTATTAGTCTATCAGGTGTGAACATGATTTAACTGTGCCATGGTTAGTCAATTATAAAAAAAATTGGATCTAGCTTGGATTGGATTCCAGACGTTTGCAAATAATAACATTAGACTGAATTTTTATTGTTTACAAAAATCTGGAATCTAGTTCGTTCCCCAATGAGCTAGATCCAAACTTTCGGAATCTAGCTTGCTTAGCTGCAAGCTAGATTAACCTCTTCAAACGGAAGTTCACTACTCAAACACAGAGGTTAATCGAAAACACATCAAGTACCGCCTTTGACAGACAGGCTTCTTTTTCCAAATAGTGTACTAAAATCTATCCCCATAAAATTTGACGTATCACTTAGTGAAATCCTTTCACAGCACAACAAAAAAGAAAAGTTACATTTAAAACTATTTTTATATCAGAATAATAATTTGTGTATAATTATAACAAAATAAGTTGATTTGCAGGTGAACGGAACCATTACGCATGGAATCACAGTTGATATTTCTGGGCAACAACATCCACAGGGCGTGTTCAAATACAAATACTTCCCGTACGTAGAACTTGAATTGTGGATTTAATATTTAAACAGTGACTTCGGTAAATAAACATTTTCTTCGTCGGTTGTGAATGCAATTGTTTCCATTATTAATGATTTTATTTTTTGCTATTCATGTATTTTAAGCTTTTCAGTCTTATTCTCGAATATTTTAATTGTGGATTGTCAAATTGAGTCTCCTTCCACAAAAACCATGATTCACCAATTATAATTGAAGTTGCAAATAGATAAAAAGGACTTGATTCAACTTCAAAGCAACACATTAGTGGGACCAATAGCTGACAAATCACATTAATAACGTTAATGGCAACGATAGCAGTCTATTGCTACAGGACAGGGGCGGTACGAATATGCAAAGGTTAGTTCATGTAAACCAAAAGAGACCACAAAAGCGAATTTTATCATTGTTTTTTGCGATGCCACTTACAATTTGCTTTCACACATTTTACTACCCGATTCAGACTAGGCGGAAGCCAAAATTACAGAAACGTTTCTGGAAGGTAGTGTTTTCAGTAGTGTCTGTCTGTTCACTTTCAGCCTTCTATTACTCCATTTTGTGAGTAGCAGTTTTGCTACTTCCTAAAAAATATATTGACAAGAGGGAGTGAAAGGCCTCCTGTTGTAATGTGTAAATTGTTATTCGCAGAGTAAAAGTAACGTAAGTTGGTTACACGGATTTCAATGGTGTCATTTGTAATGACAAATATCGAAGAACCATTGGCATCATTTTCGCGCGTTTAATTTGACATTCTTAGTTGTGGTCCATTCACACCTTCTGCTTGAACTGTCTGGTAAGGAGAATGCGCTTCTGCATCGATACACCGGCAAAAATGTTTCCATTCGTACAGGCATAAAAACACCATTATTCTGTCACACTGATCTTATCTCTCACGCGAAGCACGGCGCTATGCAATGATGGTGTAACATTCGCATCCGCGTGTCGGAGCAGCACACCGAACGTGGTGTTTCGGTCCTGTAGACGGGTCAGTGTGAGTAGAGGCTCTCGGCTCTTCTCTCCCGTGCGCTGATCCACGCAGATCATCCCACAACGACTGCACAGCTTCTCTACCTGAAAATGGGCAAGTTTCTGCGGGTAAGGGTTGTTTACACGTTGTCTACACGTAACGACACCGTCACCAACCCTGTTCCCGTCACTATCAAGTTAACATTGTGTTAATAGTGACGAACCATTTGATGGGCAAAATGGGTTCCAGACCCATTCTGCTCATCAGATGGGCCCGTCACCATTGGCACAATTATAAAATTTGACGGTGACGGGAATGGGGTCGGTGACGGTGTCGTTACGTGAAAACAGCCCTTTAAGGTCGTCTACACAGAGAGAAAGCGACATCGCTTCCAGATGGGTTTTTAGTCTAATGGCTCAATCACACTGACAGTGGCCCACACCTAGACTGAGACCGATGACATTTGGGTTCTATGGAATTGTATGGAGGTGTTCATACTGCACAGAGACAGATAACAACACAGATTCCCATTGAGTTCTGTATGTTATTGGTCTCCGTCTAGGTCTCGGTATCGGCCGCCGTCAGTGTGATTGAGGCATAAGGGTCACTTGATCTTTCACAGATTACTTAACTACTGCAAAACTTCGCTACAGGGCAAATAAACGTTACCTCTGTTTTATGGTACAATTGAATTTGTACCTTAAAAAGGAGGTTTCTTTAAAACTATTCTTGCAATAACTTGTTGAAAACTAATAAATCTTAACCCGACAGACTTACCATGCACACATTTGAGAAGGGAAAGGATTTTCCTCTGGGAAACATTGTGCCCAAGTATATGTAAATGTATCAAACCGCAAGACCGCTATGATGTCACGGAGCCAAGGCCGTCAAGGACTGCGCGTCTAAATATGACATTATAGTGATCATAGGGTATATGGTATATATTTACAGGCAGTGATGAGGGTGAAATAATTTTCATTTTTCAATAGTGCCCGACGTTAGTCACTTCGTCCAGGACCAACAGGAAGTTGAAAATCTTGCTGTTGTAAGATGGCGAGTTAATTTGTAAGAGAATTTTTCAAATAAAATTTAATTTAAATTAAAATTTGGTTTTTCTCGTCCCAGCTGATAACAACTCAGCAAGTCGATTCCTCTCAAATTTTACTCAACTTGGTTAACATGACAAGAAATTAGAAGTTATTAATAAAAACGCAATTATTTGTGTTGTGGATGCAAGCTTAAGTCAAGAGATTTTTTATTCTACTTTTAAGTGGAACCTTGTTCTGCGAGAAATTCCTTAAAAATACACATCACTTGCAGTAAAATCTGGGGTCGAATGAAAGAATTCTCTTGAATGGAATGGTTTTATGGTTTGGTCCTAGGTACTTGGTAAAAATATTGTGACTTTATGTTAATTTTGATTTGCCAGCACTTTAGAAAAGAACGAGTCAACATTAAGACAACCATATTCACATGAAATGATCGATGTTCTGTTAGAAATCAAGAGATAATATTGTATGTACTTAACAATAAGAAGGGTTGCATAAAAGATGCGTGACTTGGTTAGGCCTCTATTCAAAACTGTCCTACTGTAATTATCGACGTGATAAATACATATTCGTTTAGAAGCTTGTATTTTTCGTACAGGCGCTTGAAAGGAAGGGATCTGGTGCAGGAAGTAATGTACCCAGTAAAAGAGTTCCTTCGCCCAGTATGCCTTCGGAAGTGGGACCGGTGAGCAGTGGAGACAGCGTGAAGAAGCGAGTGGAGAAAGTAATGAAGGCCAGGCTTTACCTGTTACAGCAGATGGGACCAAATTCCTTTCTTATTGGTGGTGACTCACCCGATCATAAGTACAGAGTGATTATTGGTCAACAGGTAAATCGCTTACCGGTGTTTATACATAGTCTTGTTTCAGTAAGTGGAACAGGTATTTATTTTTGCACTTTTTATTTTTACTAATCTACTTGTATTATGATAAAAATAAGTCAATCTATGTTGATCCTCTCTTTTTATTTTTTACAGAGGTGTAGTTGTGGAAGAGGTCCCCACTGTGTTCACATATTATTTGTGATGCTCAGAGTATTCCAACTGTCGGAAACGGATCCTAAATTATGGGCTAAAACACTGAAGAATTATGAGGTAGTAATTGCCTGTTTTATTAGGTCATTAAGTCATTGATGTTCTGCACAAATAGCTTGTAAGATGATTTGTGAACTCTGCCATAGTTTCATGGTGTTGGTAGGTAAAAGCAGTGCTTTTAAGGGTTAAAAATTTCAACTGTAATTAGGTTGAGGGGCTCTTCAGAGATTTTCACGAGAGAAGAACGTCCTTGATCAAGAACTTGGGCAAGAAGAAAAGGAAAATAGTAAAAAAGCAAGAATCTGAGGAGAAGGAAAAAGAGGACCCTGACAATGCAGAAATGGCCAGCAACACAGAAAATGATGAGGAAGAGGAGTAAGTGTATAATTCTGAATATTATGAATAAATTCTAACTCAAATATATGAGAAAAAGAGACAGAGAATTGTACTTTTCAATAACTATTCGGAACAGTCGGTGTATAGAAAGGAGCAAAATGCAACCATATGTTTTGAAATAGCAATTTAAAATGTCTTTTGCTTTACCGTTTTAATCAACTGTGGCAATTATGATCAAGATCACGTATTGGTTTACTGATATATACTTCATGAAAGTGTTCTCTTTTACAGTGTTGGAGTGAAGGATGAGGACACATGTCCAATATGTCTACTGGAAATGGTGGAAGGTGAAAGTCTCACGGAATGTTTTCATGGCTGTCAAAACAAACTTCACCATCACTGTATTGCAATCTGTGAGTACATGTACAAGTCACTTTGTGATGCATTGGTCATATGATACGCCAATAGACACATTTTGTATTTGAAAGAGTATGCACAAGACTTCACAATTCAGTGTTTCTAATTACATCAAAGAAAGTGTAATTTTAGGGTTCGAGGAATGTAGAAGAACGGGAGATGTTTTGAATTGTCCCTTGTGCAGAGCAGAATGGAGAATGTCCGAACTGGAAAGGTCAGCTGCCGAAAAAGAAAATCAGTATTTTTTCCCGAATTGCAGTAGTCGTGGTGAATTGATCAATCATCTTTTTTTCACAATATTTTCACAAATTACTCTTTTGTATGGCAGTTCAGACGTTGTATCGGTTGAGGAAATTCCGGCTCCACCGAACACGCGAGCTTCATCTCCAACGCCGTCAGTGACACAGGATCATGCAGATATAATGCTACCTCACGCAGAACCCATTCCTCCGGAACACATGGCAATGGCAAGACAATGGATACCAGTAAGATTTCTTCAAAGTAAAAATCTTTCCCAAACTGAGTCTTTTAAAGAATGGTTTGTGCAATGCATCACAGGGTTGCGGGATACCCAGTCTGACAGATGTCACTAAACTACTGTATATGGTAATATTACGTGTCCCATTTCCGAGTGATTGTGTGCCGTAAAGTTGGGCTGATGTGTACCCGAAAGAATATTGTCAAAATAGGCATGGCATCAAGATATTTCTACATTTCAGGTCATTGGAGAGGACCTGGTATCTTGTTTGTTCTCAAAGAACTGGAACACCAGAGAAATTGCTCTGAAGCAACTTGGTCAAATAGCGATGGGATGTTTGATACTTGGAGTTGGTGAGGGTCGTACCGGTGTTGTACTGTCGTCGCACACACAAGCCACTACACACTCAATGCTCGAATGCTGTTGTAGTGTATTGGCGTATATGTGTGCGGATCCAGTATACAAAGTGTTCGTAGCCGGCCTGGTAATTTTTGCCTTTTCTTCTGAAACTAAAAGAAAGTTTATTTCCAAGTAATGACCTTCTACGGACAGCTGTATTAATATTCAGTGTTTTTTTTCCATCTAATTTTGTAGAGAACGTTGAGAACTATATTGGCTTACACACCATGCAGAGATGAGGCCCAACAGAAGAGATTACGTGCGATGATCAAGCCTATAATTGAAACTATCTTGTGGAAATGTGCAGATTCGAACAAGTAAGCTGCTTGGAAATTTCTGGACAGAAATTGGAGCATATTGGTTGTTAATTTGTCCCAAGTTGAAGAGCATTAATGGTGAAAAGAATCTTGGGTAATAAATAGAAGATTGGATACCTCAGCCATTGTGTGCCTTTGAGTACCTTCAGTTGTCAATCTTTAAATTACAAAAGAATCCGTTTGCAATTAGTGTCCATGAAATTATGAGAAATGAGGGATTGATGAGCGAAAGTTCTAGTCTAGTTTCTATTTGTATGGAAAATGTATTTATTTATCGTCTTAGTTCTCAGTTTTGTCAACTTGAATTAAACATTGTGTTATCAAAATATAATTTCTCTTCTTTTACATTACAAAGTATCAGTGTTTTCTGTCCCAATTTATAACAATAATTAAAAGGTGCGAAAAGCATGAAAACCTATTATAATTGTGTACCCAATGTTATACTTCATTTTGCATGACATTATTAATGTGTCCGTATTAGGCGAACAAGTCAGTTGTCAATCTCCGCTCTACAAGAATTGGTTAAGGGGCAGGAAGGAGAACTGGCCGTAGGCAGAGAAATAGCTAACCCAGGTACATTTAAGGAGATAGACGTGAATTTCTATTTTAAATACCCAGTCCTTAGTTGCATGTTGTTGTGTTCCTTGCTTGATAATTTACTGAAATTTTTTCCTATGTTTTTCATACAAATGTATCAAGTAAAATGTTTGTCGTAATTTTAGGCAGTTTCAATATTGGAGACATATCATTCTTATTAGAATGTATGATTCAAAAATACGAGCCAAGTAGCGTACAATGGCAGTGGCTACTTGGTAGACTCTGCATGCTTCTGAAGCTCATTGAAGACTATCCTCATGGTAAGAAAATATACTTTTTAGACATCAATAATTTCATTATTTGGTGCACACTGGTGTCTTTGCTTTGGAGTCAAAATAACTGATAGAGCTTTTCTTTTCTAGAATTTTTGATCAAAGTTCCAAAGAATACAGAGGGGATATCATGTGAGGACTATCCTAACTACATAAGAGTTATGTCTGTCCTGAAATTTATCAGGCATGCACTAGACAATTCACATCAGAAGGTATCAAAAATAGCCAGACGAGTATTCTACCTCCTAGCGAGGATGCAAGCTCAGAACGCAACGATATTGAAACAGGTAACTTTTTGTTTTTACTTTATCTTTCAAAGAGAGATGAAGTTGTCGTATATGGTCGTCGTTCAGTTAAATTTCTTTTGAACTACAGGTTATGGACATGCTTGGAGGATTAGACCTTAGTCTGGCAGTCCATTTAAGAAGACGATTGCTACACATGGCTGCAGAGTTTCAAGTTGCGCAGCAGGTTGTAGGCTTGGTGCATCAAGGCTCTACTGAAAGTCTTCCAGCAGAGGAGGATATAGGGGATGAAGATGACGATTCTCCTCCTCCTTTTGCCACACCCATTGTCTCAGCTACCTCAACTCCACGTAGTGGTACTCCTGAACCTACTCGCCAAATCACTGTGACTGTAAATAACTACGTTACCGGTAATCTCAATTTTGTGCCAGTGGCACCGCCAAATTCGCCGAGACGAAGAGGATCTAAGAAGGACTCGAAAAAGAATCGGACTTGCGGCAATGAGGCTGATGTGGAATCAGTTGCAAGTGGTTCGACTACGTCGTTGTATGACACAGGAAGTTCAGCTGATGAGCTGGGCGAAGCTTCAAGATCTCAAGTACCGCCATCACCGCTCACCAGACAACCCTTAGAACCCATACCTTCATCACCTCCTCCAGCATACACGGAGGAAGATTCAGAGGGTGTAAGCCATGGCGTACTTAGAACCGAGTGTTCAAAAGTAGACGCCTGGACAAGTACTTCCCCATCACTAAGCACAATGGCAGGTTTGTTTGAAAGACCTGTACAGTCTGAGTTAATAAGACCTGCTCACACAAAACCCCGATCTCAATCTGACGCTGCTTTGTTTGCGAAGACTGCAGTAAACAGGCGACAAGCCCGTTTGACACACAATGAATCTGTTCAAACCGAACCGGAGGAACCTGAGGGTATTTTCATGTTTCCTCCCGAAGATCGATCTCGAGAATCCTCAACGGATCCAAGCTTCCTGTCTGGGGAAGAAGACAACACTGAGGACAATAAAAGCAAACTCGATCGGATTCGTAAGATACCGGCGGAGGGTGATATCACTGAGGAGAGTGGTGTTGACTCCGATGAAGGAATGCTTGAGGAAGTTGAAGCATCTGATGAAGGTTTTTCAACATCTGCAACAGCCGCAAGTTCTACCGTACTTATGTTGACCGGTGACTTATCTGACATGACCATGTCTCCGTCTGTTGAGAATGTTTCTTTCAAGACTGAAGTCGCATCTTCAAATTCACCGCAACATGAAGTCAAGAATTATTCCTGTAAGTTACCTTACCAGCTTCCAAGTAACCAAGGAAGAATTTGTTCGGTGCAATTTCATTTTACATAAATTATTGTATTCAATATTTTACAGCACCAAGTAGTTCGCAAAATAGTAGCGGAGAGGCAGATTGTCATTGTAAAGAAGAAGTGGAGAAAGAGGAAGCTCAGGCATTGGTTGCTGCGTTGGAACAGTCCAATTTGCAACAGGGACATCTGCCGTACGTTCCAGGTCTGTCCAAAGAAAAGGATGACGAGACATTAACTATTCATATCCAGGATGAGGTACGAATTTTGGTGTTTTTAGTCGTGCCAACTCTGAAGACTGAAACGTCTTAAAAAAACCTGAAAAGTGAGAACTCTAATTCTAAGAGTAAGAATTGTACACAAAAAATAATCATGTATTCCGATGTGTGAAAATAATGTATCCGACTTTGAAAATATTGTATGAATATCTGCTGCAACGAATTTTACAACAATTGTCTCCCAAAAAACAAAGAAAAACGTTCGATGAACATTGCTACCTTATTTGATAAGATACTGCATGTCCATTGGCCGCGTTTTCTGTTTTTTTTGCTATCGTAAATTGTTTTGCTCTGCTTCAGACAAGTATGGCTTCTTGCTTTCCTATTTTTGGCTTCTCCAGCATGTGCTTTAAATGTGATAATGGAGCTTTGCCTCACGTACTGTTCTCATAGCAGGCTGACCATGAAAATGATCCTCAGCCCCACGATTATTTGGAGGGTATACACTGGCAGCGCGGACCAATGTTAGGAACAGGAGCTTTCAGTACATGTTACCAGGCAAGGGATGTCAAAACTGGAACCATCATGTGTGTTAAGCAGGTACATACATTCAAAAAGGCAACACCCTACTTCCAAGTCTTCTGGAACTGCTGTTGAGCATGGGAATAAAGGACACGTTATTGCATTTCAGATATCATTTTGTCGAAATTCACAATCCGAACAAGATACAGTGATAGAAACTGTTGAAGAGGAAATACAGATGATGAGTCGATTGAACCACCCACATGTTGTTCGAATTCTTGGTGCTACTAGACAAGGCTGTCACTTCTTCATGTTCGTTGAATGGATGCCAGGTACACGTGTAAATTAAACGGAATAATCTTTCATGATTTCCAGTGGCATAATTGGATCACTATTTTCAGATTGATAACAAAGTAGAACAGCACGACAGTTTTGCAAGAGTGATAACTTCTTAAATCACTTTTATTTCGAATTTTAGGAGGCTCAGTTGCCAGTCTATTGGGTCTTTACGGAGCGTTCAAGGAGGATGTGATAGTTAATTACATTCGTCAAGTTCTGCAGGGTCTGGCTTATTTGCATGAAAATCACACACTGCACAGAGATCTCAAAGGTAGTAGAACGTTTGTTGGCTGATTTAAACGGAGTTTAAAGCAGTCTATAGGATCGGTCGGTTGCAACCCACATTTTGCCCTATTTCAGCCA
>JBCAUG010730710.1:0-12010 GCA_038406175.1 Haplosyllis leylae | reverse complement strand
TAGAAGGTGATTGAAGAACGAAGACGCAAAGTAGAAGGTGATTTAAGAACGAAGACGGAAAGTAGAAGGTGATTGAAGAACGAAGACGGAAAGTAGAAGGTGATTGAAGAACGAAGACGCAAAGTAGAAGGTGATTTAAGAACGAAGACGGAAAGTAGAAGGTGATTGAACAACGAAGACGGAAAGTAGAAGGTGATTTAAAAGAACGAAGACGGAAAGTAGAAGGTGACTTAAGAACGAAGACGGAAAGTACAAGGCGATTTAAGAACGAAGAGAGTTACACTGGGTCCCGCTTACAACGAGTAAAAAAGATGCACCAGAAACTGTCGGAAAAAAATTTTTTTAGCCCTCGAATGGAAAAAATTCAAGAGATTAGGTGGTCCTCTTGATGAAATAGTGCTCTTTTCGGCAAGCCAATTCAGCTTCGTATTGTCACGTCGTAATCTGACGTCATTTGAGAGCTTGAAAACCGTTGCCATGCAGGGTTACTTTATATGTGTTATGCTTCGGAAGATAAAGTTCCGATCAGAAAAGTCACAACGAGGACACGATACGAAATGGAGGTACATGTGTTGAGGGTTTGAAAGGGAGGTATACATTATGAGAATTTAAAGGGAGGGTATAATTACTGGGCGTTTGAAAGAGTGGTACAGCTGCTGCAGGTTTGAGGGTATACAAGTACTGTAGGTTCCAGAAGGAACGAATACGCACTGAGGGCCTGATGTAAGTGATGGGGAATAACAGATACTGAAGGTTTGAAGGTAAGTCATGCGTACTGATTTTTGAAGGGAGGTTCTGACGGTTTGAAGGGAAGGTGTACACTCTGGGTTTAGTAGGAGGTATACATACCTGGGGTTTGCTGAGTCTGGTGGTGAACTGCTCATAGAAGGGCGCGACCTTGAGGAGGTCTGGGTGCGCCTTGCAGGGGATGAAGGGCATCTCGTACTTCGGCATCGAGTGGATGGGCGCCCGGTCCCCGTGTCGGATCACTATCTGCACCAATTCTAGCTCGTACAGGTCCCGGTCCGTCGCCCCTAGCAACAGAAACATTATCAATAATGTAAGACAGATTTTACAGCAATAGAAACATTGAATGGTGATAACTGGCATAGACTTAACTGAAACAAGTGGGCGTCTCACTCGTAACTGTGACATTTCAGTGAGAAACACAGCTGTTATCCTCAGTGCCCCCTGTCGGCGCAGTGGTGGTGTTACAGTACTTACCCTCAGCGCCCCCTGTCAGCGCAGTGGTGATCGTGTTACAGTACTTACCCTCAGCGCCCCCTGTCGGCGCACTAGTGATGGTGTTACAGTACTTACCCTCAGCGCCCCCTGTCGGCGCTGTAGTAATCGTGTTACAGTAGCGCGTTGCTTTCTTCACGGCGGGATGAGACAGATAACCGGTCGAGCAATCCGTCCGACGTAGCACGTCCGTCCAGCGCATGAAAACCTCTAAAATACACAACATACAGTGGTCAATACCACACACTATATATGTACAGTGGTCACTCCTATGAACGGCCACCTATGTGAGTGGTCACTGCCTCTCCAGTACAAAACACAATACATGTACTCTGGTGGATTGGTCAGCCTAACGCAGAGTCACCACCTCAACAACATAAAACACAATACATGTACAGTGGCCACCCTTTTCAACGGCCACCTCAACGAGCGGTCACTTATGACGACACTACTTTAGTAGGGCGCTCAACGAAGATTCACAGAAGCTGACCCATCGGTTCGTCTTCACCCAGGCTCCAGAAATGGATCACATAAAAGATTTGATGCTCCGTGGTAACCCACTGCTGATTGGATGGAGTTTTTCCTTGGTAAGCCACTGCTGATTGGATGGAGCTTTTCTTTGGTAACCCACTGCTGATTGGATGGAGCTTTTCCTTGGTAACCCACTGCTGATTGGATGGAGCTTTTCTTTGGTAATCCACTGCTGATTGGATGGAGTTTTTCCTTGGTAAGCCACTGCTGATTGGATGGAGATTTTCCTTGGTAACCCACTGCTGATTGGATGGAGCTTTTCTTTGGTAAGCCACTGCTGATTGGATGGAGTTTTTCCTTGGTAACCCACTGCTGATTGGATGGAGTTTTTCTTTGGTAACCCACTGCTGATTGGATGGAGCTTTCCTTGGTAACCCACTGCTGATTGGATGGAGCTTTTCTTTATCGAACTCCAAAATGTTCCTTTAATGTCACGTCACTTTCTTCTATCTTCTCGTGCAGCCAGCTTGTGTGTGAGGTGGCATGTCTCTGATGAGAGGAAATGTTTTGAACTTCAGCAAAAGGAATGCCGGGCGATCAGCTCATGGTTAAAGGAAGGGTTACCGTTGATGTACAGGTAAAATCTGCTTCTTCAGTCTTGAGCTTGTAAAATGACACTAAACAAGAAAGTGTTCTTGCGTAACGCAAGAGGCAAACCGCCCGCTGCGTAGCAAGTGCTCGCTCTGCTGTCCTATCTCCGGGGTGGGGGGGGGTTTGGGGGGAGGGGTACCCATCTCTGGCTGGGGAGGGGGTACCCCATCCCAGCAAGGGCGTACCCCATCCCTGGTGAAGGGGGTACTTGGGGTACACCCCCTATGGACAGACAGACTCATGCCTGTGAAAACATTACCTTCCCGTCGTACTACGTACACGGGCGGTAATAATCCCATGGGCTGTGTACACAATCACATGTTCCATTTGCGCCAGCTACTACTACAAAAACGTCACAACAAATCAGGGAAAAAAAAGCTGTAGATGAGATGCTGTATAACTGGCTCTGATGTATGTGGTGACATTGTTGTGACAGGAAAATGTACCAGCTAAGTTAGCACATCTCACAGTGACATTGTTGCCATAACAAGTCAAAATGAAGGTGTGAATGGCACACGAGAAAGTCTTACCTATAACTTTTCATTTCCTCCCATTGAACTATGGATGGAAAAGTCATGACTTCTAATGTCTGTTGAGACCAAACGACTCCGTCACCGTAATGTTGACGGGCGAAGCCACTGATCTTTTTGACGAGCAGGATAGGATGCATTCGCCTGTCAACATAACGTTTGCTACAGGAACGTTTACGGTGACTGAGTCGGTCGGTGTGGCTGGACCTTTACGACAATGATGAATCGATACTATGGAATGGCTCGATTTTTTTGTCCGTGGATGGGTGGGGCACTTGGTAAAATCGTTCTGGATGGAGGATCAAAAAGACGATAAAATTCCATAAAGATAATGACATATGGAAACAGACGAAATAAAAAACAAACCTGATGCAGCACTGAGAAAATAGTAAACAATGACAGCGGCGACAACGCCGGCGGGAATAGCGTATTTCCACCTGATCTGAACAGCCTTCATTGTAATGGAATGTGTCAAGTCTCCGCTACGAGCAGGGCTTAATTTCATAAAAATCAGGATCTGAACATTCTTACGCCATTGTTGTTTGTGTCCATTGGGTATTTCAGGTTAAATTTGACAGTATTTTGAATAAATCGATATTTTTCATGCAGCCAATGTTTTATTTCTTCGATTACGGAACTCTCCCGAAAATGGCAAAAGTTGCATAAACTAGGCAGTTGAATATCAAGCTAATTTTCTTGATGGTAATATTATTACAACATCTCAATGACACCTTATATGTAACAAATGTTTCAGCTTTTCTTTGAGGTAGAAAATGGATTAATTAGGTCACTGAGACGCGCTCTTCTACTAATCCCGGTGTAACGAACGTGGCAGGGGAGCATTCCTTATTTTTGACCATATAATTAGATTGATCTCTTCTTTCGAATAAACAATTAGTTTCTACTTTAACACAATTTTATTAGCAAATGATTTCTGGACATCCAATAACTTAGAAAGTGAGAAATATTGAAACAAAAAGGTAAAACAAAATTTTCTAACGCGCACCGGTGGAGATCTTCATCACTTAATGACAGTCGTGTAGTTATCGCAGAACAGTTTCTTTGACTACAGCGCATTAAACCATCACATAACCTCAATAAGATTGCTTGAAAGAACACCTTTATCAACGCCATAATGGCACAAATCCATGGCTCAATTTGCGGTCTCATTTCTTAATTTTAATTTCATTGGCAGATCTGAGGGGGCATGAGGGACGTGCGCCCCCCATCCCACCCTCTGGGCCAAAATGTCTTCATTTTCTTGCAGTTTTGGGGAAAATTTGGTGAAATAGTATGTTGACGCCCCCCTCCGGGGTTGGCGCCTCCTCTGGGAAATCCTGGATCTGCCACTGAATTTTGATTATAGTCTAATTAGAAGAATTCAACAAAATTTATTTAGACGAAAATAAAATTTATAATTAACAAGAAAGCCTTTCAGTCGAAGGCGTACCATCCGCGTAACACATAGATCACAAAAAACATTACAAATACACAGAAAATTGTTTTTGTTTCACTTGACCTTAATACTTAGTGAATTTAACCTTGACCTTCAGATGACCTTGACCTTGAAAGCAAGTTTTCATGAAATACAAGCATTCAGAAAAGTAGCAGTTAGGTAAAAATATGTCAGTTTTTCACTTGACCTTGACACAATGACCTTGATACTCAAACTTGACCTTGATATGGTGAAGATGTATCTGTACACTAAAAATGAAGTTCCTAACTATAGCAGTTCAAAAGGTATTGCCTGAACAGACAGATAGACAGACAGACCCGACTGAAATTATTACCTATCTGCATACGCGGATGGTAAAAATTTAACCCAGGGAACTTTTTGACGGCTTGCCTTCGGTAAAATTTTGTTTGGCTAATAATACGTCAGCAAAGTATTTCATGTCATTCATTGTGCGTCAAAGTTATATTTGCCTTTTTGTTTTTATCTTCACAGCCACTAGATTAGCTGAAAGTAAGCAACTTTCAAACAGGAGCTGGATTATCTGCTCTTCATGTTCAACATCTCATCCTCATTGATTTCTTCATAAATCTCCTCTGAATCGTCATCATTATATTCACTGTCACCATGGAGACCACCGCCGCCACGTTGTAACGGCACTTCATATCCTTCATTAACAACAGCTTCTCCTGCTGCCATGGTAACCAAGGTGCCGCCGCCACACCTGTTGTAAAGGTGATCAAACAACCCTGATTTCACAGGTACCTCGTATCCTTCTTCATCTGCGGCCGCTCCCTGCAGGGTGTCGTCCAGGGGAGGAAGAACCTCCAGGTAGTCCGCCTCGAATGCGGGGTTCTCCCTGGAGTACAGATTGGAGGGCTTCGGCTGCTTTAGGAACCTCCTGGGTTTGTTGTTGGTTTGAGCGTGCGCGGAGGCCTGGGCGTGGGTGTGGTGATTGCCTTGGCGGTTAATATTTCCACCTCGGTTACCCGGTTCCCGCTGTACACCACGCCCCTCGGGTGCAGGCGGCGGCTCAACACTCTCGCGGGTGAAGCTTGCGTTCTGAATACCACACAGATCAGCTGGATTAGCCGTAGTCGTCGTCGTCGTCAAGATCGTCTTCTGTGAGAGCAAAGAGTATGTGAGAAAAAAATCATAGGATTTTCAGTTTCGAAAAACACGAAATTTTGTTCTGAGCACAATTCAAAGATAACTTTTGCTGAAAGACATCATACTATTTGAGGAAAAAATCGAAAAATCGAATTCATTAAATCCATCTACCTTTCTTTTTCTGGATGTAGACCCTTTCCGCGTCCACCAGATGGCAGCACAGATCACAAACTCGAGGACGACACTTCCGGCTATTCCACCAATGAGAGGCGCCACCGGAACTGTCTCTGCAATCAGTATCATGTAAAGAGACCATATAAAAAATCAAAACAGAAGAAGACTGTGTCTGGTCCCTGGTCCTTGATCTTTCCCTTGGTACCCACCACCCCCCCCAGACTACAGGCTATGCCGGGGGCAGTACGGCTCTTAAAGTCACATGAGAGGGCTTTCTTGTTTTTAATTAAATCAGTGTCTCCGAGGTCGTCGCAGCCTTGACTGTTTGATTTTGGTTCTGTGAAACTATTTGACTGATGACTGAGTTTGTCTGCTGAATGGCATACTTTGCGTTAAAAATGGTATGAACAACAATGAATCTGATTGGGTAATTAGCGTTCATCCGGAAACGTTCAATACATTCATTTGTCCTCCACAATATTTCTTACCTGTTTCAGCACAGTGGAGGGCGACTTCATCCCACTTCCGGTTCCACTTCCGGTCTGCAGATTTGGAACAGTTGGGTCTGATCGATTCCCCTTTGAACAAGAAGTGAACTTTTACTCCTTGGTTGCGGTTCTGGTTTTTTTTGGAGCCAACAGGTACTCTTGTCACAAGGCAGGGAACTGCTGCCTTCTATTATAACTACTGGAGGATTAGTAGTGTTTGGGAAACTCCCAGGGTCCAAAATGGTGGCCTTGAACTGTTGGAGCTGTTTTAAATCCATCTGTAGAACTTGTAGTTTCTTCAGTGATCGGAATGAAGATGGGTCCAGTGATTCCAGCTTGCATCCAGTAAGTCTGAGCTGAGTCAGTGATTCTAATCCAAGCAAAGTTTGAACCCTGATGTCTTTCAAGAGATTTCCTCCCAAATCAAGGATTTCCAGTTTTCTTTGGTTGTAGAAAACTCCATCGGGTAAAGTGATGATTCTATTTTCATTTAGTTTCAGAGTTTTCAGTTCTGTGAGATGAGTGAAGGCATTGTGCTTGACATGTTTCACTGAACAATTCTCAAGAGATAAGTGTGTCAACTGTTTCAACATTGAAAGAGAATCCCCAGTGAAGCTTTCTATTTGACTTCCCCTCAGGTCTAAACCTGTTACTGCTTCAGAAACATTTGTGAGAAGTAGCTGTAGATTTCCATTGTTTGTGCAAAGGTTACCAGAACAGTTGATTTTGAAATGTACAATGTTCTGATTCTGCATGGGGTCAGTAGTGAGATTGAATGCTGAAACATCAGGACTTGTGGTAGATGTGCTATATTCTGCTGATGTGACAGTGTCAACACCTAAAACTTCTGTGGGCTGAAAGGTGTTATCTTCCGTCTGAGAACTCTCAAATTTGTTCTCAGTTTGTAATGTCTTCAAGTCATCTGTTTCAAAGATTTCAAGACGCTCAGATGTTGTATGAATAGTCCTGGAAACTTCATTGCCTTCTGACGTGGCTGATAACAATGTAGCAGGGGAATCTGTAAGCTGAATATCATTCGGTGTAACAGAGAAATTTCTAATGTCAGCGTTCTCAGGAGACTGCGCAGTCACAAACGTTTCTCTGTTTTGATTTGTAACTGAATCAAGTGTTGATTGGCTGACTTCATCAGACTCATTTGTTGATTGGTTGATTTCAAAGCTGATCGTTGATTGGGTGCCATGTTTGACTGTTGATTGGTTGTTATCATTGTCAATGTTTGACTGGAGAATCTCTAAGCTGTCTTCAGAACTCGTAACACCAAAGACAACTGTAGACTGGAATTCTGCGGCATGAACACTTGATAATTCAGCTTCTTGGGTGAGTTCCTTGGGTTGAGTGTATGGTACTACTGTGTCTGGGATGGTTATGCTTTGAGTTTCTCTCGAACTTTTATTCGAGATGGTTGCATTTTGAGTTGTTACCGAACTGTTTGTTGAGCTTGGAGTTACTGTCGAAGTATGTGTCATATTCCTTCGGTTGGTTGCAGTATTGATATGTGTCGAAATGTTTATGTTTTCTGAGATGGTTGCACTCGGAATTACTGTCGAAGTATTCGTTACTTTTTCTGAGGTAATTGCACTCGGAGTAGCAGTCGAAATATGTGTAATATTCTTTCGGTTGGTTGTATTATTAGTTTCAATCGAAGTGTTTCTAGTATCTGCGATGAGTGGACTCGGAGCTTCTGTCGAATTGTTGGTCCTTCGGTTAAAAGCTACTTCCTGCGTAGAACTGATGGTAACGTCCCCAGTCTCAGATGTAAGTCCGGTTTTATTTTGATCTGTCAAATAGAAATTTGATTGAAAGTTTTGACTTTTTTAGATCATGTGAGGAGTGTGCTGTTTTACGGCCTTTAAATGCTTTTTTACCGCCCTCGTACGTAGTACGACGGGAAGGTACTGTTTTCACAGGTGTGTGTCTGTTTATAGGGGGAGGGGGCAAACCACGTCTCCCCCACCCCCAGTGGTCAGATCAGTGGGGGGGGGAGGCAAGGGGTTACCCAGGTTCCCAGGTTACCCCCTGCTACCCTCTTGTAGCCAGGTCAGGATATTGGGGGCATTTGGGTTACTCCAGGGCAGCCCCCCCCCAACCCCCATGGCCAGGTCAGGATAGGACAGAGAGCAAGCATTTGCTATGCGGTGGGCGGTATGCCTCTTGCATTCATGCAGGACTTTCTGGTTATCGTTGAATTTTACTCTTGGCTGTGTATCCAGAATTTCGGATGTTATTACGGTTTTAAAGTTTATTTTATTTCATGTCATATTGGAAATAGTTTAGCAAACATTTAACGACAAGAAAGTCCTCCTGCGTGAACGCAAGAGGCATACCGCCCGCCACGTAGTAAGTGTTAGCTATGCTGTCCTATCTGGGGGGAGGGGGGTACCCCATTTGAGTACCACTGTCCCCCTGTACAAGTCAGCATACAAGTCAGCTGAGTACCACCCCCACCCCCTTGTGGACAGACAGACTCACGCCTACGTACGCGGGCGGTAAATATCGACGTTAACGAACCTGGAGACAGACACCACGGAACGTCCTCAGTGCCTTTCGTCTCATTCGCTTCTCCCGCTAAAAATTACAGAAAATTAGTGGAATTAATATCTCAACGAAGAAATTATTTGCTTTGTAGCGGAAACTAAAAGTGGCATATTCTTCGCTCTGAATTAGACAATATTCTTCATGTAACCTTTAACTTGAACAGAGAACGTGCCTTAGCTTTTGTAATTGAGCGAACAGGAATTGGAATCTATGAAATATATCGACAGCAACACCAAAGAAAAGCGTTTTTGTTGGAAACTTGTGCGCACGCAGCCCTAGTATACCATCACACAGCGGTAGCGAGCCTGTGCGCACGCAGCCCTAGTATACCATCACACAGCGTTAGCGAACCTGTGACGTTCAGGTACATCATCAGGTATAATACTCACCTGGTACAGGTATACCATACACCTCCACCTCACACAGCGTTAGAGAGGCTGTGACATTCAGGTATACCATCAGGTATAATACTCACCTGGTACAGGTATACCATACACCTCCACCTCACATAGCATTAGCGAGGCTGTGACATTCAGGTATACCATCAGGTATAATACTCACCTGGTACAGGTATACCATACACCTCCACCTCACACAGAGTCAGAGAGCCTGTGATGTTCAGGTACACCATCAGGTATAATACTCACCTGGTACAGGTATACCATACACCTCCACCTCACACAGAGTTAGTGAGACTGTAATGTTCTGGTACACCATCAGGTATAATACACACCTGGTACAGGTATACCATACACCTCTGCCTCACACAACGTTAGCAAGGCTGTGACATTCAGGTACACCATCAGGTATAATACACACCTGGTACAGGTATACCATACACCTCCACCATCACACAACGTTAGCAAGGCTGTGACATTCAGGTACACCATCAGGTATAATACTCACCTGGTACAGGTATACCATACACCTCCACCTCACACAGAGTTAGCGGGGCTGTGACGTTCAGGTATACCATTAGGTATCTGCCTCTGACGGATTCCTCACACGTGATCAACCACATGTCGTTGGCGCCAAGTGATTGGCTGTTTCCTGAACATGGTACATAATTCTCTGTGTTTGGAGATTCACATGACACAAACTCGTTTCCAATGGTAACCGTGAGATCACGGAACTTTTCATCTGCAACACAAAATCAAACTTGCAAGCTGAGAAATTTAACCACATCACCCTGCCGGAAGAATGTTTAATTCTGACTGGTTTGTAAATAATTTTATAACAGTTATCTGTGAGAACATTTTGTTTTTAGTTCAGTCAGAATTTGGTGTCCAAATAGCCACCGGAAAATGTTCCCATTGACAACCATTTTAAAACTTTTTACGAACCAGTCAGAATTGGATATTCTTCCATCAGTGGCGGATCTAGGATTTCCCAGACGGGAGGGGGAGGCGCCAACCTATTATTTGGCCAAACATTTCCCTAAAACTGCACGAAAATGAAAGCATTTGAACCCAGAGGGGGGGCGCCATGGACGTCCCTGGCGCCCCCCTTAGATCCGCCAATGACATGGGAAGAAACACTCAGAAAGAAGTGTTTAGAAGTCACTGAATTAAAAACCTCAAGTAAAACCTAGATTAAAGTACCTTCCCCGCCTTTTGTGATCACCACGTGTATGATTTCATATTCAGATTGCAGGTCCACAATCCACCAGGGGGACGCTTCCAATGCGGTGCTTGTGCAAGTAACAGACCGGAAGTCCATGCTGTGGTTCCCTTCAGTTGTACTTCCTGTGGTGGCGCCCTCTGTGAATGAACTCTGCCACGTCGGTTTGTGATAGGACAGGCTTCTGTGGTCTGTGATGTCAGTTACAATAAGAAGCAACAAGAGGACAAAAATGTGGTAAGTCGGATAATTTTTTCTGCCTTTTCTAAGAAATAAAATTTGATGTTACAAGAAAGTCCTCCTGCGTGAACGCAAGAGGCATACCGCCCGCCGCATAGCAAGTGCTTGCTGTGTTGTCCCACTCCCGGTGGGGTACCCAGGCTAAGTAACCCCCCCCCCTTGTCTGTGTGGCCAGACCTCCACAGACCCCGTAGCTACATATATGATCTGAATACCCCCTCCCAACTGTGGGCTTGAGTATCCCCCCCCTTCAGGGCCATACCCCACAGCCCCCCTGGCTATGTGTATGATCTCTTATGGACAGACAGACACCTGTGAAAACAGTACCTTCCTGTCGTACTACGTACGCGGGCGTTAAAATTTAGATATGTAAATCACAGTACAAAGTCGGGCATTCCATTCTCGTACCGTCGCTTCATTTAAATGCACGGTGACGAAATATCTTGAACAGTTGAATTGTTATTATTACCTACCCGCTTTCATCTCTTCTAATGTTAAATCATCCCAGGTGGTACCGTCGGCGCTGTAGTCGTAACAATCTGGTTTCCCATCGTCATCACCATTCTCAGCAAACCACGTGACCCATCCTTCCACTTCCACTTCCTTCAGCCAAGATAATCTCCGGTTACAGAACACTGGATTATCGCTCAGGGAGAGTTCCAGTTCTACTGGATGTATTGTTGCTTGGATTGAGTTATTCTGGTGGAGAACACCAGATGGCAGAAGTGTCAGTCTGTTTCCACTCAGTCCCAGTGTCCTCAGATATGGTATGGGTACAAACGCCCCGGTTGCTATGGAGATTATTTCATTATGATCAAGACGCAGCTCTTCTAGCGACTCGAAACCAGAAAACAGATGGCGCTGGAGTCGGATCAGTTTATTATGATCCAGGAGGAGGTGCATTAGTGAAGTCAGGTCACTAAATACGTGAAGCTCTATGTGGGATATCTCATTAAAAGAAAGATACAGACTTTCCAGCCTCTCCAGACCAGTGAACATCCCGTGAGTCAGTACAGTAAGTTTATTGTTGCTAAGCGACAGGTCCTGACATTGAGTAAGGTTGGAGAACACTCCAGTAGGTATGGTTGTGATGAGGTTATAAGACAGATCTAGGTTCTGGGTACCTGTGGGTATGGCTTTGGGTATCTCCGTGAGGTCACAGCGAGGCTTGTAGTAATCACCCTCATCGGCGTTGATGTTATCGTCAGCATCATCACATCTGGTGTTTACACCCTGCATCGGAACAACGATCAACAGAAAACCTAGAAATACGAAACAAATGTTTTCGTTTGTTTGTCGGGGTTTTTTTGGCCGTAATTATTTATATGATACAAATTTTGAGAAATTTTTGAGAAGTTTTTCACAATCTCTCTGCAAATACAAGAATGCCAACATTGCCAACTTTGTTTTAGCTCTGCCATTAAAAATCAGCTTGTCCAATGTAGCATTTATCCTAAAAATGTAATCCTCATATG